>RJWJ010002063.1:0-110186 GCA_004363605.1 Indri indri | reverse complement strand
AAAAAAAAAAAAAAAAAAAAAAAAAAGTGTTTTTTAAGGTAGGCATAATCCTGGATGTGATTATTCTGTCTTTATTGACATTACGGCGCTTATCAACACTGAAATGTTTTCAAAACCGAGTATGTGAAAGTAAATTTACATTGATGAAAATTCACGATTAGCAAAAATTGTATTTTTCTCTTTCAGGTAAAATTTCAACATTCTTCCTGAGTATAATATAGATCAGTATAATAATTTCTTTTACAGCTAATGAAGTCATCATGCAGTTGTTAGAGTCATGTTTAACAGATAAAAGATTTGCAGTACCCAGAAAGACTTACTGGCTATGAAATAATACAGCTATATTAAGTATAGCTACTCAAAGGTGGAAAATAATATATAGTGTGTATATACATTTATATTCAATACAAATACATTTGAGCAGATCTGACTTTAATCATAACCAGAGATTTAAACATGTCTAGTCATATACGATTTATTGGTGGGTTTATATATACTTATTTGCAAGAATGATTTTTATTTTATTAAAAGAGGAAAGAGTTTTGCATACATGCCCTTAGAGTCTTAAAATACCAGAAGTGTAAATACTTCACTAAAGACTGAGCAGCAGGAGCCAAAGTTCAGCAAAATGTGAGTTACTACCATTCGTAAAACTCATCTGAAAATACAGATTGCTAGAATGGGAAAATTGAGGCTATATATCTAAGAACTTTTATCATCTTTTCATCAATATCAATGTAGTGTAATGAAATACACAAGGATTTGGAAATTATACAGCGGTTTAATAATTAGGGAATTTTTCAGCCTCAGTTTCCCCATGTATAAAAATTAGTATGAAAATATCTGCCTTAAAAGGTTTTGTCAAGAACAAATGTAATACTCTGAATATCTGTCTGGATAAAAGGAAAATTACAGTTGAATCTTTACATGGTCTGCCCTTATGCCAATGTCTCTAAATTGCTTTATTTTAACCTGTGATGTGTGGAAAAGTATTATTTGGGGAGGTGCATTGCCTTCAAATGACCTCAATCAATATTACTTTGGGATTCTCATGGATAGCTGATAGACTTGGCTACAAGAAGAAAGAGGAGGGAGGAAGAAGGAATAAGAAGAGGAAGAGAGGGAGGTGTAGAGTGGGAGAAGGGGAGAAGGAGAAGGTAGAGAAAAGGAAGATACAAAGAGATTTGGTAATTGGTCCTAGATGTTTTTTCAAAAATCCAGCTATTAGCTATCTTTGTAAGTCACTTTTTAAAAAATCACGTGCATAAATATGGAATCAGAGGTTGCATTGTAGATAAAACATTTATCCACCTAAATAAATGCTAAAAACAAAGAAAGAACAATTTAAAAATCCTATGGGTACTCGTGCTTTCGATAACATAGTATTTCCAATGACAGTATCATACAAGGATTCAGAAATGCTACTTTTCAAACAACATAGAGGAATCTGCAGATGATATACTTTTTAACATGATATTCAAAATGTGGCTGTACCGATAAAGATATAATGTCAAAGATGCAGGAGATAAGTTTGAAGAAAGTTATCACATGTATTTTGACAGTGAAGCAAGGAATATTACTATATTTATGAATCATTTTATATAACGTGATTTAAAGTATGGACACAAACTCATATTAGTAAGCTATTATAGCTTTGATTATTTTAGGTACATTCACCATATATCTATGTTTATACACAAATCCAAGTGTGTATATGTATATTCAAATTCCTCCTCTAATTTGTTTGATCTTTTACTTCAGTAAAAGGAATATAAATTTTATATAATTATATCCTGACAATGCATTCTCCTATGATCAGGTACTTAAAGCATGCAAACATACCTAATAGCACACCATGCATGTAGTATGGGAAATGTTAACTTTCTCTATTATCTAGTCAGCTGAATAAATGGATTATTCTTATAAGACACAAAAATCTTTGACAAAGAATGTCTGATGTGAAATGAGCTAGTCTGTGATTTTACCTCTGAAAGTATCCATAACAAATCACAGAATACTAGAACTAAGTAGGACATGAATTACTTAGCCAAACCGTTTATTTGTAGGAGAGTTTATAGAGAAATCAAATGATTTCCCCTGATCGCTCAGCCAGTTGGAGGACCAGAACCAGCCAAATGGAGAACCGAGTTTTCCATTTTCAGAACACTTTCTCTTATAAGATAGCAGTTCTCTTCTTTCCCAAACCATCCCTCAATTGCTTTCCTTGTCCTGAAATATCATTGGTTTTTATGTTGAAGCACTAAAAGGTTGAGCTGCTCCACTTGCCTAAAGCAAGGTGGGTAGAAACAGAGCCAAGGAGTAACCTGAGACATTCCACAAATCCATCCACCTATTCATTCATGTATTTACTCTTTCAGTTTAGCATTCACTCTTTTTGGTGGTTTTATACTACATCACTTCCACTAAGCTGGAATTATCCTGTATGAATCTGGATTAGGGTTGACTACAAAACAAATTTGAATAACATCAATGAAGCAGTAGCCGTGTTTGTACTCGAAAGGCTGCTGTGTGATCAAATGTCATTGCAGCCTAGGCATATTGTCGATATCTGCTGGTTCACTTTATTGGTGGTAGGACAACCATTGGGCATGTAGCTCCTTCAGAATCCACTAATTCTCCTTATTCAGTTCCTCTGAATGCAAGGCATGCAGGCACCTCTAAGAGGAAGTATTTGGTAGTTAGAAAATCGCCTGCATCATTGAAGTCGGAGGACTGGAGGTAGATTCCAGTTTGTCCTCATGGGTTCCAGATTGCCTTCACAGGTTCTGCTTTGTCTGTGTTTCCTCAAATTCACATTGATCTTTTCTTTTTGACTGTTTTCCCTGTGGACCTTATGCCCAGGGTCAGATGCAGAGCAGGAGACTTACATAGACTATTTAGCTCCAGGATTGCATAATATCAAATCTCTACAATAAATCCTTACAGAAGAATTTCCCTGGGGGATTAAACAGTTTATCTTGTGTTTGGTTGATTATATTGGACCACTGATGTCACTACTGGAAGGGCCGGACTTTGTAACTTCTGGAATAGGTGCACTGGCTGTGAATTTGCCTTCTCTGCCTATGATGCTTCTCCCCAAATCACCACCCATGAACTTACAGAAAGCCTTCCTCACTTACTCATGGAATTCCACATAGCATTGCTTCTCATCAAGCTCATTTGACAGCAAATGAGGTGCAAAATGGGCTCATGCCCATGGAATTCACTGGTCTTCCCAGTGGAAAAATGGAATGGCCCCTTGAAGACTCAGTTATTCCGTCAGTACCAATATCTTGCAAGAATGGACTAATATCTTTCAGAAATCTTTGTATGATCTAAATCAGTAATAAATACAGCCAGTATGGCTATTTCTCTCGTAGCCATATGTCTCATGATCTGAAAATCAAGGGGTAGAAGAGGAAGTGGCTCCTCTCACTCACTCTATAGGGTCAAGCTAGCAAAATTTTTGCTTCTGATTTCCAACACATCAGGTTTTGTTGGTCCAGGGCTCTTAGTTCCCAATGTGCAATGCTAGTACTAGTGGCCATAGCAATGGTTCTATTAAAGTTAAATTGGAAGTTGAAATAGCCACCTGGCCACTTTGGGGTCCTCATGTCAGTGAATCATAAGCCAATAAGAGGTTGCTATACTATGTGGATGAATAATATTAAATATCAAGGGGAAACTGGACTGCTGCTACCACAATATGGATAATAGAGATTGCCTGGAACACCTCTTAATACTCCCTTGTCATATGAAAAAAGTCAATGGAAAACCACAGTTCAATGTAGGCATTACTGCTAATAGCCCAGACACTTCAAGAATGAATGTTTGGTTTACCTCACCAGGTAAGGAAAAATGACCAGCCATCATGCTTGCTAAAACAAAGAGGATATGGATTGCATAGTAGAAGAAGGAAATTATAAATACTGGCTATAACCATGTAAGCAGTTGCAGAAATGAGGATTATAACATTATATTTCTTCCTCATTTTGATATTAATGTATTTGTGTATGTATTAGCCAATTCTCCTATTTTTCAGTTCCCTCTCCACCCACCTTCTGTCTGAAAGAAGTATTTTGGATAGTAGCTAACCTCATATTTCAGTATGGAAGTTACAGTACATCAAAGGGGGAGTACGGCTCAGCTAGAAAAGGAATGAACAACATCCAAAGATGGATTAAAAGGCAGAAGAATTATTCTGCTATTATATTTTTGGGAGTTATGAATGGTTATAAAAGGTATGCATTGTTGCCAAATTGACAAGAATGGACTGATGAGGCTTTGTACTTTGTCATATCAGCTAAACTGGAACTACAATTCCCAGAATTCCCTTCCCTGTTTGCTTCTGTGTCAAGGTTAGCCGTCAGAGAAATTTGCTCAGAAGTTGGAGAGTAGAAGGGAAGCAGCAGCCAAGTTTATGATTGGAAGATTGGTAAAGTGCCAAGCTTTCCTGCTGCTCACACACATTGTCACTGATCTGCTGGCTCACCTTGCTGGGAACAGCTGTGCCTACAGCTCTTCCGGCTCCCCCTAGATTATTAACTCCATCAGCTTCTCCAATCCTGTCCTACAATTCCTCCTGCAAGATTACCTCCTTCAGTGTCTCTACATCCTAAGCAAAAAGTGTGTGGAATTCATGGTGAAGCATACCACCTTTCCCTGCTGGCCACACACACACATCATTGACGTTGGTGGCTCTGAGATATGAGAGACAGACATGAGTTCTAATTTGTCTCTGGGGTTCCAGCTTATCCTGAAAGATTCTAGTTCTCCTTGTTTTCTCCAACTTGACACCCATTTTTCTTCTGAGCTGTCTATGCTACCAACTTCAGACACATCATCAGATGCAGAAGCAACAACCTTACGTAAACTGTTTAACCAGGTCTATGAATGCAGAAAGCCAAATCCCTATAATAAATCCCTCATTTCTGATCAATCACAATGGTTTTATTTCTCCTACCAAACATTAAATGACTCCGTCTCTGTTAGGAGTTGAATTGTGTCTTTCAAAAAAAGATATGCTGAAGTCCTAATCCTTGGCACCTGTGAATATGATTTTATTTGGAATTAAGAGTCTTTGCAAATGTAATCAAGTTAAGATAAGGTGGGCCTTATCCCAATACAACTAATATCCTTATAAGAAGAGAGGAGAGACACAGAAACAGAGACACACAGGGGGAAGACAGCCACATGAAGACAGAGAAGGAGATTGGAATTAACAGCACGCTCATGCAGCCAAGGTGCACCTGGGGCTGCCAGAAGCTGGAAGAGGCAAAGAAGAATCCTTCCCTAGAGCTTTTGAAGAATTCATGGTTCTGCCACCACCCTGATTTTTGACTTCTAGCCTCCAAAAGAGTAAGAAAATAGCTTTCTGTTGTATTAAGCTATCCAGGTTTTTAGTACTTTATTATGGCAGCTCTCAGAAGCTAATATACTCCTCTAGCTGGGATATTCCACATAATAAATAGAGATTGATCAATAATATCAAATTCTGAGAAGAAGGGGAAGAAAGAAAAATGTCCATAGACCTGGTAACAAGGAGGTTGTTGGAGAATTCAACAAACAGTGAATGTTGTTAAGATATGGAAAGGAGAAACAATGAAGAATTTGAGGGATGGGTACAAACAGAACCAAGTAGAAGGATTTCTCATTAATGAAAGAAGCATGAAGCTATTTGTAGAATGTATTTAAATTCATATTTAGAAGATAAAATATCTCGTACTCTCAAAACAGGAAGAAATGTGAATGGGCAATACTGAAAACCTTCTAAAATAAGCATACGCTTAGTTGCTTCTCTATGTCATTATCCTCAGAGTTCACAAATGCGAAATGTGTTTATAGATAAAATCACTTCTTAGCAAGAGGCATTGCATAAGCTAATATGCAGATGGGACCCCCATTCACCTTTTGCTGCAATCTAGTTTATCAAGGGTACTATTATATATTATAGACTATGACAAACACATTTTTTGTTTGCTTTTAAAATATCATTAATGAATACTTCTCATTGGTATCTTCCCATACCTAAGGTATAGCATTCATGGACCCTCTAAAGAACCAGACTGTAAGTCTACCTTCATGAATCGAGAAACAACTATTATAGATGGAGCTGGAGCCTGCTTAATTTCAGCAACGACTTGCCATACTTAAGCTTTGCTTAGCATTAAAATAAATAATTATGTGCTTTAAAGTCAACTTTCTGACTTCGGTTTCTTCTTCTTTAAATGAAGATTAAAACAATTTCTACTTCATAAATCTATTGCAAATATAAAAGAGTACACAAATAAAAGTGCTATGCAAATTACTACAACTGCTATTTTCTTATCAAAACTCATATATGGCAGGTAAGTGCATATGTAATGAGTTGTATGCATTATTCCTGATGACATCATTATGGTCAGAAGTGATTTATGCAATTATCACTGTAAAAGTTCTTTAATAATCTGCACTTATAAATTTTAGATATGGAAATTCATTCTCTTTAACTTTAGGAACATTTTTTGATATATAATCCATAATAAACCTTTATCCCTAAGTTCGGTTAGAGAAAAATAATTAAATCAAAAATAAAAAATAAAAAAGAAGTAAAATCAAAAAGAAGTAAAACTGTTTATGTGATCAACAATAAGAGATAGTAAAAGAGACATAGTCCCCTGGTCGTTATTGTTTCAATTATAGATTTGTATGTATATATATATATATTTATACATATAAAAATAAAAGAGATAGTTAACAAAGAGTATAGCCACATATTTTATATATATATATATATATATATAAATACATATATACATATATACAAAGAGAAACAAAAGGGAGAGTTAACCAAGAGTATATCCACTCTACCAGCTAATCATGAAGCACTAAACCTGTCCAAGAAAAGCTCTAGGAAATTATCTGGAAGCCACGGAGATAAATTTTAGAGGAAAAGCTTCCATACTACACCATTTTCATGATGCATGAAACTTAAAGTCCACAACGACATTTCCACTTTTCCCAAAGTTTCTATTATCATCACTATTTCACTTTCTGTCTTCTTTTTTCTTTGAATAGCTTATCAAATCCAGTAAAAATGTAATAATGGCCACCCAAGGAGAAAACATACATCATTCTCTGGGTATTTGTCATAAATACCATTTTACCACTTAAGGAATCCAATCAATTGCTCCAGTATTGAACACATTAACAAGAGACTACAAATTCATAAATGATATTCTCTGGAATTTATAACATCAAAAGTTTCTCTCATGAGCAGCTTTCACTTATAAATGTTAGAATTTGAATTTGTTCACTGGTTGATGTTTTCAAATGGTAATTATTTTTTTCTCCCAAAACAAATGTGAAATTATAAAATTCTGTAAATCTTGCTGAGAATCAATTTTCAGAATTTCTGATCCCATACTGTACTTAAAAGGTACGGATAAAAATTGGTAAAGTAGTAATATTAAATGTAACTGATGGCCGAGCGTGGTGGCTCACACCTGCAATCCTAGCACTCTGGGAGGCCAAGGTGGTAGGATCATTCATGGTCAGGAGTTCGAGACCAGCCTGAGCAAGAGCAAAACCCCTGTCTCTGCTAAAAATAATAGAAAGAAATAAGCTGTACAACTAAAAATATATAGAAAAGATTAGCCGGGCATTGTGGTGCATGTCTGTAGTCCCAGCTACTCAGGAGTCTGAGGCAGAAGGATTGCTTAAGGCCATGAGTTTGAGGTTGCTGTGAGCTAGGCTGACACCATGGCACTCTAGCCTGGACAACAGAGCAAGACTATGTCTCCAAAAAAAAAGTAACTGATGAAAAGCACGGCAGAAATGGAAAAACAAGTTGAATCCCCACTAAGAAAATTCAATCACTTTTCACTCTGCAGAATTTTTTAATTGCCAAGATATTTTTAATATTTAGCAGGTTTCCTGGCATTACATCATCCCATATTTTTCCCCTGCAGAGAAATTTAAACATGTGCTACCAGGTATATACACAGGAGGTCCTCTCATTCAACAAGAAATAAAAGTGTAAGGCTTTTACATGTAGTCCAACCACTTTTCATTCCCCCAGTGAAGAAGCAGTATGCCCAGTACAAGTTCCTAAGGGCTCTTTCATACTGGGAATCTTACGATCCCAAATATAAAATTGTCAAAGAAAAATTAGCTGATATACTGTTTTATGGCACAAATTATTCTCATTTTTAGGTTAACTTAACATTTCAAATAGAGCAAGATTTCTCAACTTGGTACTGCAAACATTTTGGATCAGATCACTCTTTGTTGGGTGAAGCATCTGCCCTATTTTAGGAGGTTTAGCAGCATCCTTGCACCTATCACTACCCTGACATATCTATCCACTAAATGCCAGTAGCATACACAAACACACCTCCCACCCCCATCAACTGAGACAACCAAAAATGCCTCCACATATTGCTAAAACGTCTCCTGAGGGGCCAAATCGCCCCAGCTGAGATATACCGAAATAGAGATTATCCCTGCACACTGAAGAAATGCAAGCTATGCTTGTGTACTGTCCTAGACACTTCAGAGACAGCATCATCTCCCGTTTGAGTGCGCTGCTCTGGCGCACTGCTCTCGAGAGCCAGGGAAGTCTTCCTGAGTGGAAATTGTCAGTGTACATTCTGAAGTATGTCCACAGAAGAATCACAAATCTTAGAGAAGTAGGAGGGAGTAGATGATGTAAATATGAAGTTGACTGTGAACTGGAATGATGACAGCTTAGCTAAATATATCCAAGTAGTGAAGGTGGCTAATGACATCGAGCAGGCTAGCTTAAAATGTTTTTACAATGGAGTACAGAAATTTATATTCGTAGCAGAGCATTAGGAGGAGGTTGACTTATACATAGCACGTTTTCATTGGGGAATATATAAATATATATATTTGTGAAAAATTTAACACGAGTAAAGCACTTAGCACAGTGCCAGACACATGGTGAGTGTCCATTAAATGCATAAGTGCTGGCTGCTATTATTAATAGTAACACCGGCATTGATCATTTTATTTGTATTATTTAATGAATTATACCCTTAAACATTTTAGTACTTAGGAACTAACCTCTCTTTCTTTCTTTCTTTCCCTCTCTCTCCTTGTTCGTCTTTTTTGCCCGTAGAAAGTTCCTACTCATCTTGAAAAGCTCAACTCAAAGGTGAATTCCTCTGAGAGGCTTCCCCTAAGGTCCCTTACTCTTCCAAGTAAAGAATTAATTTTCTCTTCATTTGTATTTCCACAACACTTAGTGCATATTTACATCACAGTTCTTAGCACGTTGTATTATGGTTATTAAAGTCTGTGTGTGGCAGGCCCACCGCAGCCCCTGGCCCTCAGGCTATGTGCTTTTGAGGTCATATTTCCTCGGCCTTATGTCCCCTCTGCTTGCCACATGGTCAGAGCTCAACAAAACCAAGCCACACTCAGCTGAATTATCTGGAAAATTCAATCATGTGGAAACCTCATTTCCCAATAATACCAGATATATGAGGTGTGACTGAGGAGCAATGCCTTCTATATAGACTTGGGGGCTGTCAGCTTTGTATGAAAAGATTAAATAAGTGAAATGATGCAAAGTGTGTTAACTTTTTACCAAGAAAAATAAAGATTTGGATAAATATCAGAACACTGCTTTAACTTGCACACATTTAAATGTGAGTAGGGATAAATGAGGGAGTTGGGAGAGATGGTAGGAATAAAATATATAATTTTAAGAGCTGTAAGTCTCACTAAGATAAATAAATAAGAAAAGAGGTGACATAATGGATTTGCCATATTTTAAATTTGATTACATAACACTGTCAAAGAATTTATAGACTAGATGGTTAATAGATCAGACCATGTCTTGAATATAAAACACGCCCATCAAACATCAGTCAAATTACTGCAAGGATCCCCACCAAGACACTCCTAGGCAATACCTTAGAGAAAGTGAACCTTGTATATGTGAAAACATACTCATTATCGAATGCACTGCATTAAAGAGTACAATCTAGAGTACAAGAATACTGACTTTTCAATTGACTCCGAGTTTTATTCAAATGACGAAGTAGATAAAATCCACAAATTTACAATAGAAGTTTTGAGACCTGACCTTGCTTTAAAAGCAGAGGTACTAGTTTCTTTTCCTGTCTTCATTTTAGTTCTTTAAGAAATATATGAAACCACAAACAAGGAATACTTAAGAAAAATTAACTGGATTTTAAAAGTACTTTTTCAAATTGAAATTCTTTCCATTTTAACAGTGATCACATGATATGTAAATGAAGTATTTTTAATCTAGTCTTCCTCTCTTTCAGAGAATTAAAGTTGAGGTTCCAAATTAGCAGTATTTTTTTTTCCAAAGAACACAGAGAAGATAATGTGAGAAATCAATGTCTTCCATAGCTTAAGAAAAAATGAGTGCAACTTATTTTTAAATCCTAATGTTTTGTTTTGACTTTTGCCCCTCTGTACCTGGGAGAAGCTGAAAATGCTATTTTGTAAAGGTATGTGTAGCATAAATTGATTTCATTATCTTCTCTCTCTCTGTCTCCTAAAATTATGTACATTTCTGTTCACATAAATAATGTTCATTTAAAAAATTTAGAAAGTACAGGAAGGGATGAATAATTAAAATGTAAAATCAGCCACAAACCTGCAATGAACATTTCCATGATTCCTTCTAATCTATTTTGTACATGAATTTATTTAAAATTAGTATAATAATGTATGTAATTATGTTTCTTGCCTTAGGTCAATTGACATTACAGTTTGAGCATTTTTAAGGGTTACTAAATATTTTTCAAAAGCACAGTTTTTATTTGCTATATGATATTCTTTCCAGGAAACAAAGCTTAACCTTTTTTCTGTTTTACTTAAAAATGTCTTCAATTTTTGAATTATAAACAATAATATGGTGATAAGCATTTTTATATAAATCTTTGTCTACATTTATCTATAGCTCTGATGTTTCTACACATAAATTCATAAATAAGTCTCTCATCCTAACCTACCCAATTTCCAAACCTCTTCAAATGTATTTTAAAGAAGAGTTCGACTATTTGTCTAAAACTTGTGTTTTCAGCTGTTAAGTTCACAGACAGTGTCAAGAGTGTTGCTGCCAAATTGGGTGGCATTCATTTCCTTATTAGACGTTGAAATCTACCAATTTTTGCATATAATAAAGATTAGGTAATAGAAGCAATTTTTTATTAAATAAAGACAGCATTATTTTACTTATTTATTTTTACATAAATGCAGGTGTCAGCAAATGGTAGCTACTGTTATAATAGCAACTGACTTTTGGTGCTTCTATGTGTAGAATCTTGCAAACTAAAATAGATGCTCCCATTAAGTTATATGAATATATGTTGGCCAATGTATTTATTAAGTATCAACTCTGGTTTTTGCATTGGGATAAACATTGGTCCTTCTCAAATCATTTGAAATTATTGTTCTTGTTCTTCAATACTTATTTTTTTGTTTTTATTCTTTTCAGCTTTGTAAACTGAGACTTCAAGAGGTATAGCAATTTCCCCATGTGTGAATTCCAAAGTCCATGCTCTTATTGCATTACATTATTATTTTCTATGGTGACTTGGAATCCACTATAGAGATCTAAAATATTCTATAAAACATACTGCTGTTTCTATATATTCTTTCCTTTAAACGTTTTCATTTGGAAGAGAAAGGGCAGGGCAAAAAGTGAATCCTGCATCTGTAGGCAATGACAGGGCACGAGATTGTACTTTCTTACAATGCAGAACAGTGAACGACCCCTGGCAATGGGTGAATGCCCATTTTAAAAACAAGAAAGTACTGTGCCAGACATTTTTTTTACTTAGTCAATAGTATATAAAATTGAAATATAAAGTATGGATGTGTGAGTGTGAATATTTTAGGAATTGAAAAAAAATTTGTAAAAAATCTCAACTACATTGGCAAAAACAACTATTGCAAGAGGACAATATCATAACCCTAAAAGACAAAGGTGACAAGTCAGCAACAATACTTAACAGTAGATGTTGAAAAATATGAACTTGGCAGAATTGAATTGATATTGAATTTAATGAATGAATTTTTTTAAAATATTATTTGGTAAATTAGATAAAAACCTAAACAATCTATGCCATCCCAGAGTTTAGCATGGCAAGGGAAGAGAATGCCAAGCAAAGTTATACATGTACTTTAGATTTTATAAATCAATTTAAAGGATTTAGAAAAAAAATCAATGAAATTCTGAATCTGAGAGTAAATTTAAACACATGTTAAAATAAGTAAAGATTTAGCCAAACTATACCTAAGAATACTGAAAGAACATGCAGTTATTGTTGCAGAAACATTGAGACTAATATTTTTTAAATCAGGAATAATTAGAAAAATGCCAGAAGTTCAAGATAGACAAATGTCCCATTTTAAAAGAATTGAATTTTCCCAAAACTATGAAGTCTGGTGAGCTAAACAACAATATCCATAAATATCCCAAAATGAATTATTAAAGAAAAATCAATATGGATTCATTCAGAAATAAATATATAAATTATTATCAATAGACCCTTCTATTACTTCTTTATTTCCATCATTTTTATCATGTCTTCAATTATACAGTTCACATTCTTAGAAAATAGAAAGATGAAAGAAAGCTCAAAGGAAACTTCATTAGATAACATTCAAAAATATCCTGAGCAGATAAAACAAGGGATATAAATAAAAATAGGACCTTTAATTGTGATCAGTATAAAATTCTATATTTAGATTAAATAAATAAATAAATATATTCCAGAGGCCTGATGTACCAATGATTCCTGTAAAAAATACTTGAGATGTAAAATAACAAACTACAAATTCAACATACATAAAAATATATGTGATTGACTGAAAATAAACATAATTCAAATATTCTAGGATATGTTGACAGAAGTAGAATTCCAGTTATGAGTAAAAATGATTTCAAAATATTAATTCACACTAAGAAATTAGTAGCATTGAGGATAAAAAGAAATAAAAAGAAATGACTTAAGACACTATCCCTACCTTAGGGAATTCATAGTCCAAATGTGGAAACAGACACAGAAAAAAAGAATTACGAATAAAACAATTATTAGTTATGATAATATTTAGAGTATTATTTTCAATTCTTGTCACTTGATTTTTAAAGAATGCTATCATTATTTAATATAAAAATAACATACTATTCACTAAATATGCTTGGCCCTGTCTATGAGAAAATAATGTTAGTATTCTCATTCTATAAATGGGACCATTGGATTGAGATTTTTTAAAAAATAAAACTCAACCACAGACAAATAGCTAGTAAGCGTTAAAGTTGAGAAATAAACAAGGGTCTTTGTGCCTTAAATTACTGCTCTTAAAAATAATAGTGCACGTAGACCAGAATATGTGTTCTGTTGAACAAGTGTTCCATAGGATATTAACAAGCACTGCACACCCAAAGAGTTCATAGTCAAATAATGTTGAGGAAGACTAGCTAAAATAAAATTAACAGGTTGTTTTTAACCATAAAGCCTTTCTAAGATTTTAATATTCTGATACTCAGTATGAATCTCCTAGATGGTTTAACAGGCATGGTTTTCAGACGTATTTGACCTCAGAAGCTTTTTATTTTTTTCTTCATTGAGTATTGTGAGGGGCTAGTGTTCCATGGAACACCCATTGGGAAACTCCGGCACACTGGGAAGACCAAGAAAAATCTAAACATCAGGAACTAGACATAGTCAGCAAGGAGAGAAGGGGGCTTTAAGAGGATACACGATAGCTATCTTTAAATATTTGTCTCATAAAGAAGGACTTAGTATTTCACCAAAAGGAGGATCTAGATCTGATGAATGTAAGCTACTAGGAGAGAGATACCACCTCAATGTGGGCTTTTGATCAGATATATATATCAATATTCAATCAGATATAGATATATATAGATACACAGATATGCTGTCCAACAAAGGTGACTAACCACCTATAAAGGTGTTACCCAAGGGATTTCTTCCTTGGGTTAAAGGTCAGAGAACACCACTAAGGTTTATTTTTAACTCTTATATTCAACGGTTCCTTTGCAGCAATTATCAACTGAAGGTTGTATACATTTAGCATTTCAGATTGTCCATTTTTGTATCATTCTGAATTAAGCATCTTGCAGCCAAAACACATCAAAATACACATAACCAGGGGCATATGATTTATACTTATGCCAGTGAAAAGTCAAGCAGCTCCTCTGTGATTTACAGAACACCAAGTGATTTAAATCATCTTAATTATAAATTTCATGTGGGCAAAACAAAATGGAAATTCTCTGGGGTGAAGGACAAATTTACAATATGAGACAATAGGCGTAGAAACCACATACAGGGAAGCATGAGACCATTTAGCACACAGATCGGTGTCAGGAGTAGGGGAAAGCTACGGAATGTAGAGCTCAATTCTTACTTTTCAATGTGTCTCTACCTGGCCCTGGTTGTCATTAAAACCAAAGAAAACATGGTTATTTGATCACATGAGTTAACAATGGCTTTTACTAAAATTTGACATTTGTTTGCCAGGGTAATAAGTTAGATATAAAGCTGATACCTATTTGTGTATTCCTTGATGATCTGATATATGCTAATCTTAATTGTTTCATTTTCAAACCGGCTGTTGCTCCGGTCCTTGTATATCCGGAATTCAGCAGCTGTCACCGCCTCTCCATGAGGAATTTGAGTAAGATCAAACCGAAATTCTTTGTAATGCCTTCGCTGGTGAGAAAAATCCTTGTCTCTTTCAACTGAAAAAAAAAAGGAAGGAAAAAGTTAGTCCGTTATAAAATATGGAAATTAATGGTAAATTCTTCAGCTTTGAAAATGAAAACAAACAAGCGGAATAGTATAAAACTAGAAAAACACTAAAACCACAAACTCATACATGTTTCCAGTTAAAGGAAATTCCACAAACCAACAGCCTTCAGTTCAAAAGCAATATAACCTCTGTGGTTTTATACAAATTCCTGGATCCTAAATGGAAAGGTTATCCAAAAGCGTTTTAAAAAGTGAAGGTTGTAAAGTGATTGCTAGATGTATCAACTATCAGAGCACAGAAAATTTCATACAGGAATTAGGACTGCGTCATAGAAACCTCCAGTGTTCTAGGTGAAGTCAGTGGAATTGCACCTAAGGACTGTGTTTATGGCATTTCAGATGTCAAGTAAATAAAACAAAATAATTTTTGCAGAAATATTATTGCTAAAATGTCTTCCCCAGAAAAGTTTTTCTCCTTTCAGCAAATGAAATATTTCTCTTCTTTTTGTTTTTCAAGGCGCTTTCATAAATTCTTACCCTGGTACCGCATAAGGGCTCCCAAAGATCTCTGTCTGTTCTTACTTAAAATTCAGAGGGGAATGTATTTTCCCCGTTTAGTAACCCTCTAACCAAATGAAGTCAATGAACTGCTCCTCTTGGGACTATATTAAGAAAAGTTGAAGAATTTAGGACGGAATGTGTCAGACATATTGTTATATAATTTGGTTTTGTAAGATAGTATATTATCTGATAAGGTCTACATCTAGGGGTTACCAAAAACTTTCCTAATGAACTACCTTATACAAAGGGTTCATTTAATTTATAGAAATGAATTATCATTTGATGGAGTTAAGTTTCTCAATATTGGTAGGTTTCTCAAAATCTTAGTTATCTAGGATAATAAAGAATAGTGTTACAAAAAATCCATTGCAAGGCACTGTGGGCAAGGTGTTGCAAAATTACAGCCTTCAACGATATTTTTTTTTAAAAATTGTTCCAGTGATATATTTTATTGCTAAAATTTTGTTACAGAAAGACAAAAATTGTACAAGTGGTATAAATGGATTCACAAAGTTCAAAAATTGGATTAAGGCTGGGCACCGTGGCTCACACCTGTAATTCTAGCACTCTGGGAGGCCAAGGCAGGAGGATTGCTTGAGCTCAGGAGTTGGAGACCAGCCTGAGCAAGAGTGAGACCCTGTCTCTACTAAAAATAGAAAAATTAGCTGGGCATTGTGGCCCGTGCCTATAGTCCCAGCTACTCGGGAGGCTGAGTCAGGAGGACCACTTGAGCCCAGGAGTTAGAGGTTACAGTGAGCCATGATGATGCCACCACACTCTATCTGGGGTGACAGATCAAGACTCTGTCTCAAAAAAAAAGAAAAGATTGGATTAAAACACAATAAATATCTCTAGAAGATTAATTGAAATTATGTCAACACTGCTATAAATACATGAAACTTGGGATACTAAAATAGAGAAAAGGATTGAAATTATGGAAGGGAGAAGAGGATAATGACCGTCCAGAAATGACACTTGGGAGCCAAGTCTGCCAGACGATCATGCTCCAGAGACAGATGGGTGCCATGTCTGAAGCTCAAGACAATGGAATCCACAATCCCTTGCCTTCCTCCTCCAACATAATACCTGGTTTATTCTCCCCAGAAGAGTAGAAGGTAGTTTAAGAGAGCAAGGAGCTCATCCCTACCTACATCTCACACACCTAAGCCAGCATACAGAAAAAGGTAAGCTACACCTGGAGGTGTTTTTAAAAAATGTTTTTAGAGCTAGGGTCTCACTGTGTTGCCCAGGCTGGACTCAAACTCCTAGGCTCAAGTTATCCTCCTGCCTCCTTCCTGAATAACTGGGACAACAGTTGTGTTCCTCACACCCAACTGGAGGCATTTTTGTCTTGTGGAGCTTTGCAAGGGTGGTGCTCTTAGGCTGTCTAACTCACGCTAACACTACCTCACTTGATTCATGAAATTTTGTTTTCTTTACAGTATCATTATCTTGGTCCTAAGAGAGGTCCATTTCCAGAGGGATCATTAATCAACTTTTCACTAAATAAGGATGATAACCCCATTTGTAGGATGCCATTTTGGTCCATAATTTAAACCTCTTCTTTGTTTAAACTTCTGCTGGTGATAGCCACAACTTTTATTTTCGGGGAACTAAATTTAACTCACTGTATTCTTAATTTTCTGATTCTAAATTTAAATGAAGTAGATGACAATATATAACAGCACTTAAATAGCATTTATGATATGCCAGGCATTATTGTAAGCATTTTATCATTATATTAATATTCACATATTACACTTTATAACAACCTATAAGGTAGATTCTATTATCGTCCTTATTTTGAAGATGAAAAAACTGAGGTGGAATAGAGAATAAACACTTTCCCCAAGGATCTGAACCCAGATGTCACCAAGCTATATGGTTCTCAAATGCCAGAATATGGTGCTTCTGTTTATACACTATTGCTTTGTCCTATTTTATTAACACAGACCTAAAATCCTGCATTCGCAAGTCCAAAATCCAAAAAGTTCTGAAAACTGAATGTTTGGCTTCAAGTTCCTTTGACAGAAGAACCAGAAATTAACTGATCTGAAGCGATTTAAAGTCTCTATTTATCACACTTTATATAAATTTTTACTGCTTTGCTGCAGAAGGTTCATGTGTTTGCCTAGGTGACACTGTCCCAGACCCTGCTGGAGGAGTTCCATACTTCATGATAAAAGCACCAACCAGCCAGTCAAAAATATATATATTTCTACATTCTGAAAGATAATATTCAGAATTCCAAGTGATAAAAACCATTATTTAATTTTTCATTAACAATAAATTTTGTTTGAAATTTAAATTGATTTAGAAAAGCAAACTACAGTCCTGGAGATAAGTGCTGAGACATGAGTTTCTTAGGATCCAATCTAAAGCGAGCCCCTGCATAATGCAGATGAGTATTGAATTTGTGTTATGTAAAGTCATCTACTGTTCTGGAATCCCCTCTGAGATGTTAGTGTAATAAAGTAGAAAGCTAGAATTTCAGCCATTATTATAAAATTTCAGTTTTCTAATCCAAGCTATTTAACTTAAACCCTTAAGGGGACAAATTTTCAAAGAGTTTAATAAAATTTTGTATTAAATATACCACACAGAATAAAGTTGCATTTCAGATTTGTCTGGTGATTCAAATTCCTATATCCTACTGCTTTGAATCATAATTGCAACAATAAATTCCATGAGACATGTGGGAGTGAGTAATGGAATGAGATTCGTATTTATATAGCCTTGCACTCTTAATGATGCCCACAAATATTCAGCAAGGTAATCTTAGTTACCTCAAAGACTAATGCTAGGGAGGTGGCAAATATTAATATCCCTGACTTAAGAATATGAAATTGGGTGATGACAGCTAGGTGGTAACAGATGTTTGTCTCCTAAAGCTCATTATAAATCTTTGTTCAACGTCCATACCACCTACATAATGACATCCTACTGTTCAACAGTGCGAAACCAGTTCATTGCTAGTATATTTAAACAATGTCTTTCAGCAGTACGCAAAAAAAGTAGAGAATAAGCTAGGTAGTAAGGAGTTCGATCACCAATGTGTGGTTACCATCTAACAAAATGCAATACCTAATCCAGAGAAGTTTTCTAATAAATATTAGTTAAATGAAAGATTGCATGAATGGACCAAAATCTAGTCCTGTCTTTCTGCTCAGCATCTCCTGCTGCATTACTCCCTTGGCTGAAGGCATGGTCATTTATTTAAGCAACATTTGTATGGTACAAATTTCATTTAATTCTCACAACCGTACTTATGTCCATCAGTTTTATAACTTGCCCAAGAGCCCAAAACTTAGAAATGGAAGATAACAGATTTCATCCCAGGGTCAAGATTTCAATTTCCAAGCCCTCATCAACACAACTCTCAGTGTGTTTTTCTGGATAGAGTGTTTTTTTTTTTTTCTCATTGTTTTCATAATCTAATTATTTCTTCGGAAAGTTGATCTTTTTTCAGTGCTTTTATTCTCTCTGCAAAGAACACTCCCCTCTGTGATTCTCTTACAGTATAGGAGATGCCATTCTTTCTAGACTCAGTTCATTCTCTTAGAACACACCTCCTCCAATCTGTATCTTAGCAAATGTGCTGTATTCTATTCAGTTATTTAAAATTGATTCCATATCTTATCTAAGGAAATTTTCATGAATAAACAAATGATTAAATTAATAGTACATAATACGCATGTTAGTAAGCAACAGCATACTTTCACTACAACCATATGTTGGACTGTAATTGTAACTTTCAATTTTGAAATAATTGTAACTCACCAGCTAGATTCTTCCATACCCTAACCTTTTCATTGTCAGACCCACCACCAAAATCAAAACTCCCCAAGCAGATGAAAAAGAACATACACTCACATTTAGCGTTCCTTAAATATAAGCTTTTGTTAGGAGAGATCTTTGACTTCTTCGCTTTGTAAAACTTTTAGCATTAAATAAATATTAAGCATTCTGTTTCTCCATATATTAAAGTGTGTTTTAACCTATTGTAAGGGAAGGCTAAATGATATACAAGTAAACAAGAAGAAAAAAATGAGAAAAGTGTGTATTATTATTTGCTTTGAGATTCATATTATATTAAATATTCAGTCCTTTTAATTTACTCTTTATATGTTACGGCAACTAAATACCATGAGTTTCCTGAGTCTTCTTTATCATCCTTTCTAGCTAAATCTGTTTTACCAGATGAAAATATGCAAGACTTCATAAAACCCACACTCACCTTCCTATTTGGTGGTGGAAAGTGTCTCTTTATTAGAAAAAAACAAATAAAATGAAACAAGAAAACAAACAAGCAGGGGGTTTAGCTCACCTAAGCCAGACTGAGACTTGTCAAAGGGGATAAATGGGCACAGTGTTAAGACATATTGAAATCAGGGGTTAACACTATTCTCTAGTAGAGATCATTCTTTTATTCCAAACTAAAGGGATCATCTGTCTCACATGAGGCAGGAAAGAGAGTTTAGGAACAAATATAACTAGATGTAAAGCACAGACCTTGTATCAGTCAATTCACCTATGATAATTATATTTAAGGAGATCACAACAACCTGTCCAAACTTTAAATGTGCTGGCGTATCTAACAAGATCAGTATGGGACATTTTGCCAAACAGCCACACATAAACTCCATTAATGTCACAGACTCTTCTCCTATTGCCATTTATGGCACATGCATGTTTTGAAGATTTCCAGGTGTAATCCATTGAATATCACCATAAAAGTTAAAAGAAAGTAAAGTTTACAATGGTACAATTTATGTATTTCCATGGATAGAGTCATGTGGGGCATCCCACATATTAGCATGTGAAATTATTCCTTTCAAATAAGTCCATCAACATAGGTTTATTTATTTGAGTGGATGGTTGCCAATTGCGCTCTCTAAAAAAATTAAATGGAATTACTGTACTGCACACACACACACACACAAAATTCACAGAAAATAAACCAGCAAACTTATACATTTTACCACTCAAATCACAATCATAGTGATGGTGGTGAATATATTTCCTTCTGCTTCTAGGGAGTAGGTTTTTTTGTATACTCCAAATATTTCCATCTATGTGAAACTACAGAGCTATCTAGAGAAACCAAAAGCTCAACTATACTGACAGAAAAAGAGAAATAATTTATTATTGTATTTTGGTTTAAAAGGTGGTAACATCACAACATCCAAGAGGTAAAATATGAATCAGAAGATTCACATTCCATGATTAATGGGCTGATAATGAAAAGAAACAGGATTGCCTTTATATAAGCGGCAAACTATGTCCTAAATGCGCTAAATTGCCAAAGTTCTGCAAAGATTAAACAACTTTTAAGAGACACACTGAAGCCTTTTATTGTTGAGACATAACTTAACAGAAATTAATGATTGATTGAAGTCTTTTCTTTTCCCCAAATACCTCTCTGAATGACTTTATCACTAATAGAAATTGGATAGAAATGTCTTGGGCTAAATATTTTCATGTCTACCATATCTGAAGAGTAGAATTAATTAACAGAAGATTACAGTTTTATCTATTTGGTGATTTATCTGCAGTTTTAAGGAGACGCATTCATGGGCAATCAGTCTTAATCTCCCACACAAGAGCTGTAACTTGCAAGATGCAAATAGAATCAGTAGCTGTAAAGCAAAGATAGCATTCTCACAGGAGGCTAGCCAGCTGTTGAAAGAATACAGATCGTTGTTTGCTGCTGAGTGCAAAAAATCATTAAGAGATAACTCATAGAATTATTACTTATCTGTGTTGCATTTTAAAAGTAAAAGAAATAAAAGCAAAGATATCATGTGCACTCCAAGATGCATCACTTTGCAAGACATCTCTTACTGACTAGTTCACTGAAAAACATAAACTTGGTTCTATAAAGACCTATTTACTGGTCAGTGAATGAATATGTACATGTTTTCCATGAATGGATAACCACACCAGAGAATGAGGTAAATTCCAGATTCCAGAAGTCCTAAGAGCCTCTTAACACCACAGCGATGTGTGACCCAAATGAAAGAAAATTGTCCCCCTGAATGTTTTGTTTCAAAGAACAATTTCAGTTGACTTTCAAATTTTCTGTAGTTCAAATACTTTTACTCATAAATCCTTCTTGAATACAGTTTTATAAAGAAGTAAAATCCCAAGAGAAAGATGAGATCGTTAAATAATGTTAATATTCTAATATGATAACTAAACGAATTGATTTTCAATGTCAATTTAAAATATAATGGACATAATTTAGAAATTTAAGAAATTTAATTGATGATCCAATATTATATATGAATATTTTTATTTGCTTTAAAAAATATAACAATTTAGGGGCACAAAGAATTAATTCTTGTATAAAGAAAGTTTTGAAATTAGAATGAAAGTGGTGTCAAGGCCTTTCTGTCCTCCTTAGATTAGTCAGGTCCAACACTAGCCCTCAGTGGTTATTTAGAACACTATAATGATAACAGCTACAAATACCAAGCATTGGTATGATAATTGATTTATTCGATAATTAATTAAGTCAATAACAAATAAGCAGTGATAACAATAAACTAGTGATAGGGTTAATGAATTAGTAAATTTCAAATTTTTATTTCTTCTTCCTTACTTGATCCAGTAAAGCAGAGCCTCTGTTATCTTCTCCAAGGTATAGATGAAAGACATTAACTTTCTCTCAAAGTGAGTCATCTACAAAGCCAGAAATAGTATCTAGATTTTATAACTCCTAATTTAATGTTCTTTGCACTAGAGTTTCAACTAATGATGACTGCTACTTCTGTCTCAGGGCAAAAATGTTCCTTTTCTATTCCAAGGTCAATGTTTCTATTTGAGCCTTGCTCCCAATCTCCTGGGCTCATTCTTAGCATGTGTTCTCTCCTCCTGTGAATCTAGTTTCTTCCTCTACCTTATGTCAATGCTCTGGAGACAACAGAACACTGGGAACATACCTGCAGATGAACAGAATTGGGTTTATAGACTTGTTTCAACATGTGTCACAGGATGGATGCCACGGGGAGTCTCAGGGAGAAAGGACTCATTCAGGATTATGTGAGATTATTTTGGAGAGGGTTCTAAAAGGCAGGGTTTTGCTCTGGACTGGGTGTTCCCAGGAAATAGAGTTAACTTTATCATTTGGTATCTTAAAATTTAATAAAATTTTCTATGGGAATAAGGGAGGAAGGACAAAACTTTAATTGGTAAAGAAACAACAGTAATGTTATCCAAGAAAGAGGATGTTTGGTCATTTTTGAGATTTGTACAATGTTCTTGTTTTTAATCTGTGCTCACATATGATTATGGAGTGGTCTTGTTTTTGTCTTCCTCCCTTATGGTCACAGAGGTCTTGTCCAATGTTATTTCCAGTTAGCAGAACTGAGTGTCAGTCCAGCTCCTAGCTACTCTGAGGCATAGCTAATAGGTCCGGACCATCTCCTGGCTGTCAGGTACTAACTTTCTTGTTCTCACCTTCCATATTCACTCACCTCAATTATCCTAAAAATGGCTACTTTGCTACTCTACATTTATTCAATCCTGAAATATTAGATAACTTCTCCCAGCCAACTCTGATCCTGCAGTTCCCAACCACCCCTCCCACCACCTGTTAGGGACCAGGCCCACAGAGCTCCTTTGCAGCCTCCCTCCCACCCCACCGTCCATGGAAAAATTGTCTATTGTCTTCCAAGAAATTTAAGAAAGCCACTGCCCACCCCTGGGTGCACAGCAGGAGGTAAGCAGCAGTGAGCAATCAAGCTTCCTCAGTATTTATCGCTGCTCCCCATCTCCCCATCAATACCATCACCTCCTGAGATCCACCCAACCCTGGCAACCAATAGGTGGAAAAACTGTCCTCAGTGAAACCAGTCCCTGGTGCCAAAAAGGTTGCTCTAATAGTAAAGAGATACAAGAAGAATAGACATGGGAGCTCAGGGTGAGAAGGAGTGGGCCTGCGCTACATAGGAGAGGGGAAGACATAGATGGAGATGGACAGAGAAAGAGAAAAAGAGAGAGATCTCTTAGCATAGTGCCTGGAACACAGCAAGTTCTCAAAAACTGATAACGATCATAACATAAATCACGTTCCATTTGCATAATAATTATTGTGTCAACTTGTATTTACTATATGAGTAAGATACTTGAGAGAAATATCCATGTTTTCTTTTTGGTTTCCTTTTTATCTGTATATTTCTCCACATACCCCAAATAGGATTTTTTATATGGTAAATGGTCAATAAAAGTTTAAGTATATAAAACTGCTAACTGGCTTAAAAGCCCACCATTTTGGAAGGCAGCTATGCTCACCACCATACCACCAATGCAAAGCCAACCATTTTGATTATCAAAATGTTAGTTTCAGCCAGGGGAGGTGCCTCATGCCTGTAATCCTAGCACTCTGGGGAGCTGAGGTGGGAGGATCCCTTGAGCTCAGGAGTTTGAGACCAGCCTGAGCAAGAGTGAGACATCATCTCTACTAAAAATAGAAAAAATTAGCCGGGCATGGTGGCGCATGCCTGTAGTCCCAGCTACTTGGGAGGCTGAGGCAGAAGGATTGCTTGAGCCCAGGAGTTTGAGGTTGCTGTGAGCTAGGCTGACGCCATGGCACTCTCGCCCGGGCAGCAGAGTGAGACTCCGTCTCGGAAAAAAAAAAAAAAAAAAAAAAGAATGTTAATTTATCTGGAACATAGGTTTATTAATAAAAGAGATAAATGTTATTGTGGTATTTTTACGTTTGTTATTGGGGAGTTAAAAAAGACTTCAGGTTAAATTTCTACAACAGAGAATAGGTAGAAAATAATTATATTAACTAAAGTCTTGTTTAGATATTCCACATTGCTAAGGTGGACCACATAGTAGCCAATATCATTAACATTCACATATTGCCCAGAAATATCAGTCTAATAAAATTGCTGGTTCTCACAACTTCTCCTCAAAGGAGTCTAAAAGTCATTTAATTATTTTTATCATAGAGGACAACAATGCATTCGGAGGTGTAGAAAATATTTTTTATTGTCTTTATTATGACCATTTTATACAGGAAATTATTAATTGGAAGTTAAAAATAAATATTCATCTTTTGGGGATTAAATATTAATATTGTGTCAAAAATTAGTTTAGAATAATACAGAAGATGATACTTGAGTAATACATTTTATATAATAAAAATGGTTACTTAATTATGAGTCAATATATTTGCTATACAAATAATGGATTTCAATCACACTATGTACAAATATTTGAGAAAATTCTGTGTTTGCCTATAAGGAGTCAACATAAAAGCACAACTGTTGGATAGTCACCTTTGGTAAATATTTAGCTCTTAAGTTTTCTTTAGTGGAAAAATCTGTTCCTTTTATAGATTGCCTGGCAGCCAGAGGTCAACCATTCTAATCTCACCAGATTTCGCTGAATGACCTCGTGAATTCTTCTGCTCCATTAGTAAAATAAAACAGTCCCTTTTTAACCATCTGAAGGTGCTAGAGGTTACAGTAAGTCCGTGTACAGCAAAGAGCCTTCCTGTACATCTTGAAATCAATGAAATGACACTTTATCTACAGTGAATATTTGTGGTTACCTGACAAAAACAGGTCAAAGGTTTTGTGAGTTGTCTTCTGAGATCGCTCAGTGCCTTCTCTAATGACTGATAATTGAAAACAGAGACTGGGACTATCAAATGTGGTGGGTGACAGATAAGCAGTAGATTAATGCCAATACTTGGTTACAGGACACTGAAAGGTCAGGAGTCACAGGAATTAGCTATTGTGCTACTGTGAAAAGACAGACATCCAAAGTCTATTATCCCCTTAATAGCTCTTCCCGTAGCCTGAAATCTATTCTCACTTCCTTAGGTTATAATTTAGAGATAACCTCGATGTCATTTTACACATGATGTCAAAGTGAAGTCACTCACCCTAAGTTATCCATAGTCAGGATTTGCATTATTTTATTTATATAATGAAGAAATGTTTTTTATATCACATTTTTCGTGTACTCAGTGCTCATTTTGGAGAATTTTAGGAATATTTTATTTTAAAAAAAATAATTATACTCAACAGAAAGAACACTTGGAAAAATAGAAAAGTTGACAATTATATTACATTTGTTAAGAATTTCTCTGTGAGGGAAAAAGGAAGTGGGTTTAAGTTGGAGTTTGCGTAGTTTAAAGGATATCAGAATTTTCTTAGCTGAACAAACAAATAAATGTCTATCTCAAATTAACTGCTTTAAATTTTAAATCAGTATGATAACTTTTATAAGGTTCACTCAAGTTCAATTTGTAGCTCAATCTGTCATTTTGAACAAAAGCAAACTATACATTTTCCTGCCAAATGAGTTGCATCGGTGAAGTTTGATACATGGAAGGAAGTCACAGAGAAATGTGGTTATACTTGTTGACATATAAAGTTAATAGAGACACAACTACTTGGTTTAACAGTGCCAAGAAGAGGAATAAAACTATCTATAAGAATATATTACATATACACTCTATAACTAATACAGGAATAGCTGATTTTTCTGTTCTGCTTAGGCAAGAACTGCAAGCGGCCACTGATGCCCCAAGTTCTTTCCCAAGAAGTGATTATTTGCTTTCTGCCTCCCCCAGTAGACTTTCAGCTCGATAAAGGCAGCATTTTTGCTTGGCTCACTGTGATACACTCAGCTCCCACTTCAATCCCTGGCACAGAGCAATATTCAATGTATTAAATATATGTATAATTACTAAACATAGGAATGTATGTCTGGGGTTTTTTTTGGGGGGGGGAGGTTTCAGCTTTTTTTTATTTTTGTTTTCTTGATTGTTTCAGGAGGGAGAGTAAATCCAGACCCTATTATTCCAACTAATTCAAAAGACGAACCCCTCAACCATCTATTCTTAAATTAGCCCTATCAATGCTACAAATAGTATTACTTCTAATGGTATATTTATTTTTCCTTTCTTCTTTGAAAGAAATTCAAATAAATAATGGTAGCTTAGAGAATCCTAATGTAATATATTTATTTTCAGTTTCACACTATGTTGATGCTTAAAAGCATATACTAGCCTAATAGAATCTCTGTAATTCTTTAATGGATGCCTTACTTTTGAGAAAGGAGAAAAAGGTAATTGAAAAAGTAAATAATATTGCTTTTATCTTATGGTTATTATTAGAATTATATTTGAAATAATTTACAGAATGAATAATGTTTGGTAGAAGATAATACAATGTTTTTGAACATAATAAAATAATTCCTATTTCTCACTGATTTTTTTCTATGTACATAAAACAGTTAAGAATTTTATTTCTCCAAAATATGTGCATGTAATATGCCCAAATCCTTGGTAACATATATGTAAATTTTTAATATACCTTCTAAAGTATTGAAAATAGTCAGTTCCTTCAAAGAGATGGTTGTTTTGTGAGTTTCTTTTTTATTTGGTTTTTATAAATGCTCTTATATGGCATAAGTTTTTCTAACGTCATCCTTAAAAGTGAAAGCTCATTTTATCAGTCTTTATGTTTACAGATAGAAACTAGAATACACAGTACATGACTTGCTTAACATCTTTTTATAACACATTATTAAAATTATGAGTTATATGAATCGATGCATTATCCTAAAAGATGTTTTATATAATTGGAGACCTACTTCAGGACATGTGTAGATTTAATAAAGATGTAACAGGTGCCAGAATCAATAAAGAAATTGCATGATCCTCCTACATTTTATTGAATGAGACCACACTGTAATTAGAGTCAAGGGATCCTTAGTGGCCTCAGGTCACAGAGTATTCATATGAACAGTCTCACATTTTGGTTGATCTGGTTTCACACTCTTGGGTTTTTCCTTTGTATTGGGATTTCAGGTCAACCACAAAACTCATAGCAAAATTCAGCTACATATCTTGGAGCAGTATCTGGTTTTGAGTTCACGTACACAAACCCTCCAAGTTTCTTAAGATGTACACCTGGAAGTAACAATAAGTCTTTTGAGATCCATGGTAGACCATCTCATTTTAGATTCAAATTTAATAATTTCCCGAGTCTCAAATTTTACATTAGTTATCAGATGATCTGTTTTCTGATGCTTTTGTTGTTAAAAGTTTGGCTCGTTCTTAATGTTATTTAATACTCCATCCAACTAGCCCATATGTACTGTTCCATAAAATACAAATTTTTGCCATAGAAAAAGCTGAATACCATCCTAATTTAAACCACACACTTCTCAGAATGATCAGGAATTGGTGATATCTAGCACCTCCAGACATGACTATGGAAAGCAGAAATAAGTATGAAGTTAAAATAAGAATGTTTGAGTATTAGATGTTTACAAAGCAGGTGGATTCTTAGATCTCCCTCCAATTCTGTGCTTCTGAGTGACTGTTCTTTCCTACATGAGAAGAAGTTTAGAAGTTTTCTGGAGAGGGGAAAACAAAGCACTCTTGACTGGTATCACCAGGCACAGTTGAGTGTGGTAGCATACTGAAAACAGAAGAACTAAACAAATATATATATACTAGATGCCGAGTTCCCATGCCTCTTTACCCACTTGGTTCCCAGGATGTTGACAGCTAGGACTGCACCTTCCAGGCAAGAGAATGAGAATCCTCTCCTTGAAACATGACCATATCAAGAAGAAAAATTAAATCTCCACAAAATGGCAAAGCAGTAATATCTTAAAGAGAAAAATGATACCGACAAGTTTTACCCGTATGCTAAGAGCTTCTAATAAGTGTTTTAATCTCTCACTGTCAAACAAGAGCAGACAACGAAAGATCATTAGATAGCTGAGAACATTCTCTACCTTGAAATATGAAGACAAAAACAGATTTTTTTTAAAGAAAGGAACTTGAAGGAACCTACTAAAAACTACTGTAATATCCTCGGAGTGCTTAAGAGAAGCTGTTGCATCCATGAAACAAGTATGACATGCTGCAAAAAAGAAATAGTCAATGCCAAATCATCCCTTGAAAGTAAAGCAGAAAATCAATCTCAGTTTAAAAGATTGAATTGAGGAAATTTTCGAAAAGGAGAGCAGTTAGAAATGGAAAATAGGAGAGGAAGACTTTAAAAAGAAAAAAAAATAGTCCAGAATTAGCCCAAATAATAATGCTTCCACAAAGAGAGATGAGAAATAAAAGAAAAAGGGAATTACCAAAGAAACAACTCAATTCAGTCATCTGAAGTGCAAAAATTTAGAGACTGAAAATATCTGCTGTGTGCTCAGCTCAGTGGACACACATCATCATCATTGTGAAGATTTAGAACATTGGAGGCAAACAAAAGATTCTACAAGTTCCAGAGACAAAATACAAATCACATGCATAAAACAAGAAAGTAAACTAGAAAGAAGATGAAGACATGAGCTAACACAGAAGGGAAACAAAAATTATGCTTATGAAGGGAAATTTCAGGATGGCGGCTGTGCTCCAGGCACAGAAGGCAGATAGTCTGTCCTGGAAGAGAGTGGCTCAGCAGAAGGATATGTTAAGGGCTAACAGCATGAAGATCCCATTTACCATTCCTACTAGCTTTTGAACTTGACAAAGTCTAGGTGATCCTAGACGAGATTTGTACGTGTAAGTAGCTTTCCTGACATGTACTTGTAAAGTTCCAACTCTCTTCAAAGTCATGCTGCTTGGGCTATCTGAGAACACTCACTTATTCCCACAGAATTTTTTTTTTTTCTTTTTTGCTCTACTCCTGAAAGTTGGCTGTTGATCATGGCGAGCCTAGAAGCTGAAAATGCAGAAAAGCTCATATCCCCTCATCGTGCTTCAGTTAGCTGAACTATACCTGGCCTTGCCTCACTGTAGCTCCCCAAAATTCCCAGAAGACTACCTCCCCAGAAAGGAGTCTTTAGAAACTGTCAAGCAAACTAAACCAGAATTTTACTCAGAGGCTGTGTTTATCTCGTCCTCTGAAAGTATTTACCTAACACCTTGACTTAAATATGTAGTTTGTGCTTCTTGTCTGTTTTAATAGCAATTGGTTTTATATTTGCTTATATGTGAAATATATCTGATAAAACATAATATATCTAGTTGAGGAAGAAAAAATAATTTATCCAAGTTCACATATATAGTGATCCACAGAGAATGGATTCAAATTGGGATCTGACCACATCAGTGCCTCTTAAGAAACGTTCCAGGAGGTTACACAATTTCTTTTTGGGCTCTTATCTTTGTGCCGTGACCCAGGGTTTACGTTAATGCCTAAACTCTACTGTGTCTCACTTTTCCTTTGGGTTTCTTTCCTTTAAAAACAAATCATGGAGTGATTTGGACTATGCTGCACTAGGGAGCACTTTCAGTAATCCACAAGGCATTGATCACAATACAAGATGTTTAGACTCTGCAAAATTCAAGTGCTATTCCTACAATCACACCAAAATATAAGAACTGCTTTTTTATAGAAACACCAAATGCGCTGACATTCGGTTTTATTTTCTCGCCCCTTGATAATATGTTCACAGCGGCAAATAAGACATGACGTTGAAAGCATATGAACATCATCACTAAACAGTCTACTCTACATTGCTTTTCACACATAATGAAAACAAAAAGTATCTCAAACCTAAGGTATATCTTACATGTTTCCAGTTACATGGAAACCAGCTAAAACTGAAAATATCTGTAGAAAACCATGTAAATAATCATTAAACAGAGCTGACAATGGTAATGAAAATGATTAGGTGAACTCATTTGAAAGAGAGACTGAATGATTCTGAAAGAATAAGGAGGTATTAGAGCACATTAATATTCACTGCCTAATAAATTCATGCAAGGAATGTCACACGATTACATAGATAGGACAGCAATCTCAGGAGAATAAAGCAAAGTCTACGTCATCAACTATATTATTATATAATAATGGCAAGAGAAACTAGAGGATGTGGTGTCTTTTTTCTTCTCATTCAAAATCATGCAGAATATCCCACATTTAATCATGGAATCCTAATGAAATTATGAAGCTTTGACAGATATTCACAAGTTTTATAATGTTAAGAGAATCAGAGTAGCAATCATTACAAAAATTACAGTAACTCACATTTATGGGACATTATTCAAAAAAAGTAACTTTATTTAATAAAATATGCATTCAGTGAGAGAAAAAAGAGAAATACAGTTCACACTTGTTGGAAGTTTATCATTTAGCCACCACCATTTTAGGCAGAGAAGATCAGGTAATAAAAGGAAAAGTGGGAAGGTAGGAAAGAAAAAGTATCTTCCTGCAAGCAATTGTCTAGTTACCCTCTGAGGTAGTTTGATTTTAGGAGAAATATAGATCATGGAAAACAGCATGAAATTAGTGTTAATTAAATTGAGAATTTTTCCATCTGTGATTAATATCTTGCTTGTTCAAATATTAAATCGTCCTGTTCTTTTCCTCTCTCCCTGAGTCCTGCTTTTCATTCACTCCTGTTATAGTCTGAGAAAAGAATTCCATAACAAAAGTAAATATTACCATTATCTGCATTACATTGATAAGTAAAACTACATACTCATGTGTTTAACATTACTTGCCTCTTGTCTCTGCCATAGAAGGCCATTTTTTTTTTTTTTTTTTTTTTAGGATTCTGAACTGCCTTGAAGGAAAACTTGCATTCAGCTGGTTTCATGTATTTCTGTCTTCAGGTCAATATTCATTCATTCATTTAGATTATGGCTATAAAAATTAAATTCAACTATTGCTTTATTAAATTTTTACATATGGCAGATACTGTACTAGGTGTCAAGGGGAACACATACCACCATCCCCCCAAAAAGTAAACCTCATAATTTATATACCCTCATCAATGTATTTATAAAAATAAATAAGAGAATAAATTTAAGCTGACAGAAACAGATTCTGTATGTGCTTATATACCCAAACAAATAATAAAAAATTCTGTATGGAGTTAGTTTGAGAAGACTTCATTGTGAATAGCAGTCCCTAGTTAGTCTTCTGATGTAACTTCATTTGCAGAAAGACATTCACCTTATTTTTTAAGACACCATCTAAAAATAATTTTATGAGAACCAATATCCTATCTCAAATTTTCCCTACCAAATTCTCAACAATGAAAAAATAAGAAAAGCCAAGATTTCATCAAAAGTTTACAAAAACAAATGCATAACCCGGAGGGGGCAAAACTTCCTGAGTAACTGAGCCGGAATCATCTCTTTGATTTCAAATGCACATATACAGGGAAACTTCGACTTGGTTAAGCAATGCTGTTTTACCTTTTGCACTACAAACTAACTTGCAAATGAACTCAAATTGCAAATCTAGTTCTATTCATATTTACTGAGCACCTATTACATACAAGCTTGAAGTTGTGAGTGGGAAGCAGTTTCATTGTTAAGAATACATATTATAGACACTACTTTTGCACTTATTGCTGAGTTACATGGTTCAGGGCTCAGGGGTATATGGTTCTATTTTTCCTTCTCCCTCTGTCTGAGGCTTGGATTCTGTCCAATTTCCAGTAACCCATTTTTCCTTTCTAGAATGCCAACTATAGCCTTCACTGTGTTCAAGAGGAAAGGCAACAGATAGAGCATTTGCAACACTTGAAAATCACTTTAGTGGCCAGGGACTAAGAAAGGAATTTTCTGTCAGAAACAATTTGAGGGAAAGAGTTACAAACAGTTTTCAATTTAAATTTAAAACTAAAGTGAAAGATGAATTTAAAGTTAAACAGCCCTAGTTTAGAACTAAAGAAGTGGCACATAATCTATACCACAGATGGCATGTTTTCAATACATTTTGATTTAACACAATGAAGTGCCTTTTTCTTTATTTCTTAAATATTAAATGGAATCAAAACACCATCTAAATGTTTATTTAAGTGCAGGCTACATGGCTCCATTTCCCCAATGAAAACAAAACAAAAAATTAACAAATTTATGAAGTTGATTAAGGTATTCAAAAAATTCATAAAAATATTAGAGAATGAATAATTATTTTAACTACACATGGTGTTTATTGACTGCTTAAAGTATGCCATGAAATAAATAAAGGACTAAAACTGCATTGTTTTATTAAGTACTATATAAAAGTCAATAACAGCAGCTCAAAATAATCTTACAGTAATTGTTACTGAATTTTTGCAACAAACTGTTAGCATTCAACAGTAAACACTAACCAAATCATATAACATATACCTATATAGAACTATTATATTTTACAAAGGGTAGAAAGCCTATTTCAAAAGCAAAAGCAAACAAAAAACTTCTTCCATTACTCTAAAGAGGTTTAAGTCTAGAAGTAATAATTCCATTGTCCAGCATGAAAATCTAAATTGATAAGACTTGGTTAACCAAGTTATGTGATAAATCAGTAGTAAGAATGAGATTTTTGTCTACTGACTTTGTAGACTGACAATTGACAGTATCTCAACTGTAGAGACCTTAACTATATCCCACCGCCCCACCAACACACACACACACACACACACACACACACACACACACACACAAAGTGGGCATCACTAGGCGACCTCCCAGGTTATCTAGTTTACCCCCACAACCTCCAGACTGATGTCAACTAATATATTCCAGAGGACACTGTCAACTCTGTATTCACATGGCTGTACTTTTGTAATTTTTTATTCCAATGCAAAATCAATGATAGAAAGTTCCTTTATCTATCATAAATATTATACAACCTCACACTACCATTTAAAAAACACTTCTTATACTGAACTTTGGGGATATAAAAATTCAAATCAGGACAAATATGAGAAAGAATAAAACAAATTAATTATAAGTAAACCTCTTCAAATTTGTAAAACATAATGCTATCAAATGTGCTTTTTTGGTATTGAAAGAAAGTATGGGAAGAACTGCTGAAAATTACATAACTAGAACAAGTTTTAAAATAACTCTACATCCTTATAAAATATAACTAATTTATATAGTTTATAAACAAGTTTTAAAATAATCTGTTATGTCCTTATAAAATATAACTAATTTATAGAGAAAGAAAGAGAAAGAAAGAAAGAAAAAGAAAAAAAAGAAAAAGAAGAAAGAAAAAGAAATTTATTTTCTCATCCCAGTATTTACAATCTGTTTCATTAAATATTATTTTAAAAACTTCTAAGGGTGTTTTCCAGATCTGGACCTTCTCCAAGTTATTTATATCTTCTTTAAAAGCCCTTTTCTATCCTATCATTACCCCAGAGAAACATCTATAGAATTACAATCATATATTTTCACGGTGGTTTTGCCGCCATACTTCTGTGGGACATAACAAACTGTAAATGACAATGTGTTGATATCCCTTTTCACCCTTATTGTTTTGGAATTTTACCTACCTCAAGAAAAAAAGTTTTAACAAATAGGTATAGAGAAATCATAGAAGGGGCCAATTGTTTGATTACATATTTTAAAGAATTTATTAAATTCTTCACTTCAATTAATGTTTTATACTGGACTATTTTGAAAAAAAATCTCATAATAAAGTAAAATGACAACAACCCAACAGGAGCTACCATAGGCCACACACACACACACACACACACACACACACACATGCAGGCTCACTTTGCGTGGTACAACGTTAACTGCAATTTGTGCCTAAGAGAAAATGTGTCCTCAACTTTGCATTATTCTGTGGTGCTTTCAGTTGCCACAGAGCCATGCTAAGCAAAGACATGGTTATGATATTCATGAGTTTCATTTAACACAGCACCCTGCAAAAGCAAGGACTATCTGTATGTACTCATGTGTATGTATACATGTATGTATACATATATACAATATATACATACCCACACAATATACACACATAAAGTATGCTCTGGCACATTTTGTCTATACCAAAGCATTTTGGATTAGAGTTCTTTTCACATCCAGGTAAAAGAAAATGTGGGGTTATTTGCTCGCATTCATATATTTTTTTTTTAATAGAACATTTTCTTAATTGAGTTAAAATTGAGATGTGGTGAAATGCACAGGTCCTAAGTGCGCAATTGCATAATTTGATGAATTTGAACAAATGAATACACTAATGTAACTGAAATCCCTATCAAGACATAATTTGCATCTCCCCAGAAAATGTATTGGAGACTTATTCATGTTCTCATGTCTATCCATATCCATTCTCTTTTTAGTACTAAGTATTATTTCATTTTGTGAATATACTATAACATATACAAAATGGAAAAATCTATTGATGGACCTTTGGGTCATTTCAAATTTGGGGCTATTATGAATAAATATCCAATAAATATTCCAGTAAAAGTCCTCTTGTGAACACAGGTTTTTAATATCTCTTGAATAAATTCCAAGGAGCACAATTACTACGTCATGGGGTACATGTACATTTTCTTTATCAACATCAATGCTGTCATTCCTTTCCAATTTTGCTACTCTAGTCAGTGTAATTATAATTTACATTTCCCTAGTGAATAATGTTATTTAACACCTTTTCATATTTTTTTCATTCATATATATTCTTTGTAAAGTGCCTGTTCAATTTTTTGTCAATGTACTCTTGAGTTGTTTATCTTATAATTACTTGTCTATAGAAATCAATATACATTTTCCATGCAAGTCCTTGGTTCAGTATGTACATTGATAATGTTTTGTCTGAGGGTCTGACTTTATTTTTCAGTTTCTTAGTGGTATCTTATAATCAGAAGTTTTTCATTTGGATGAAGTCCGTTTCCCTTTGTTTTATGGTTCTTTCTTTGTGGGTCATGAGAATAATGTCTTGTACTTTTGTCCTTTTGTTTAATAATATGATCCGTCTCTAAGTGATGGATATACAGAGTGTGAGGTAAAAGTTGAGATTCTGTGTTTTCTACATTTGTCCATTTGTTTCAGCACCATTTGTTTAAAAGACTTTCCTTTCTCCATTGAAATTCCTTTCCTCCTTGCCACCATAATCAAAAATTCACGGAATGTAATTTTGTGGGCTTATTTTGGCACTCTCTTTACGTTCCATTCCTCTATTGGTCTGTTCTTATTTATTTATTTATTTATTTCAGCATATTACTAGGGTACAAATGTTTAGGTTACATATATTGTTTTTGCCCCACCCAAGTCAGAGCTTCAAGCTTGTCCATCCCCCCAGACAGTGCGCACCACACACATTAGGTGTGAATAGACCCATCCTCTCATTCCCGCTGAACCTGCCCAACACCCAATGAATGTTACTACTATATGTGCACATAGGCGTTGATCAGTTAATACCAATCTGATGGTGAGTACATGTGGTGCTTGTTTTTCCGTTCTTTTTTTTTTAATTTATTTCAGCATATTATGGGGGTACTGATGTTTACGTTATGTATGCTGCCCTTGCCTCCCCACTCCCGCCCAAGTCCAAGTTTCAAGTGTGCCCATCCCTTGGATGGTGCGCATTGCACTCTTCTTGTATGCAAATACCCCTTCCCTTCTCCCCCTTCCCCCCTGCCCGACATCCAATAGATGTTATTCTTATATGTACACTTATGTGTTGATCAGTTAATACCAATTTGATGGTGAGTACATGTGGTGCTTGTTTTTCCATTCTTGGGATACTTCACTTAGTAGAATGGGCTCCAGCTCTATCCAGGATAATACAAGAGGTGCTAGATCATTGCTTTTTGTGGCTGAGTAGAACTCCATGGTATACATATACCACATTTTATTAATCCACTCATGTATTGATGGGCATCTGGGTTGTTTCCACATTTTTGCTATTGTGAATTGTGCTGCTATAAACATTCTACTGCAGATGTCTTTACTATAGAATGTCTTGGTCTGTTCTTATTCCAATACCACACTGTCTTGATCATTGTAACTTTATACTAAATCCTGAAATTAGTGCAAGTCTTCCAACTTTTCCAAGATTATTTTGGCTATTCTAGATCTTTCACATTTCCATATACAATTTAAAAGCAGTTGGTCAATTTAGGATTCTTGAAAGTCTGTTAGTATTTCAACTGTTACTGCATTGAATAGATAAATCGAGCAACAGAAGATTGTCATCTTAATGATATTGAGTGTTCTAATACATAAATTTGATCTATATCTCCAACTGTTTACATCTCTATAATTTATTTCCACTATGTTTTATAGTTTTTTATGACAGAGGTCTTTGTAAAATTTATTTTGATGCTACAGTAAATAATATTTCCTAATTTTATTTTCCAATTGTTTGATGCCAGTATATAGAAATATAATTTTTTACATTGACCTTATATCCTGGGACCTTGCTAAATCCACCAATTTTTTTCTTTTATCGATTGTGTAGATTTTTTTAAGATTTTGAAAATAGCCATGTTGTCTGCAAATAGAGAGTCTTTTACTTCTTTTTTTATCTTTATGCCTTTTATTTCTCCTGACTTATTTTCCTGGCTAGGACCTCCAGTGTGATGTTGAATAGACACAATGAGCATAGATATCCTTACTTTATTCCTTGTCTTAGAGGGAGACCATTGAAGATTTCATCTTCTGGTATGTTAACTGTAGATTTTGTATAGATGTCCTTCACAATATTGATACTGTTTGTCTGCTATCCTGAAATTTTTCTTCTAGCACTTATTACAGTGTAGGTTGTTTTGATTTAAAATATATCCATTTTCATTCATCTAAAATATATTTTAGTTATTGTAATGATGTTTTTATGTAAAATGCTGGATTGACTTTAATTCATCATTTTAGAGATGTTCCTTTGTCATCTGTTTTCCATTGTTTCAGATGAAAAGTCAGCCATTATTTGACTCATTGTACTGCATGTAATGTGTCTTTTTTCTTCTCACTGTTTTTAAGATATTTCTTCTTTGTAATATTAAACAGTTTAAATATGATGTAACTAGGTATACTTTTCTTTCTATATTTTCTTCTTGAGTTTCACTAAGCTTCTTGGATCTTTAGGTTGATGCTTTTCACCAAATTTTCAGATATTTTTTTCCTCAAATATATTTTTAATACTCATTTATTCCTCTATTCTCCCTTTGGAACTCCTTGAAAATGATTTTAATCCACTTGATAGAGTCATATGTGTCACTGAAGCTATGGTTTTCTCCAAAAGAAGTTATATTTTCTTTTCTTCAGTTTAAATAGTTTCTGTTGATTTGTCTTCAAGTATGATGGCCCAGAGTTCATTATCCATTTGATTCTTTTACATATTATATTAGTTTGCTATGGCTGCCATAGAAAATACCACAGACTTGGTATCTTAAATCACAAAAAATTTATTTTCTCCTAGTTCTGGAGATTAGAAGATCATATCGAGGTGTCGCAGGTTTGGTGGGTTTTTGTTTGTTTGTTTGTTTGTTTTTGAGCCCTCTCCTCGGCTTGCAGATGGATACTCTCTTGCTGCCTCTTCACTTAGCTGTCTCTCTGTGCATACACGTGCCTAATGTCTTTTATGGGTCCAAATGTCCTCTTTCTACAGACGTAAGGATTCAGTTGGATTATGACCCACCCTAAAGGCCTCATTTTAACTTAATCTCATCTTTAAAGGCCCTATCTCCAAGCATCATTGTCCTCTGAGGTACCTGGTGTTAAGGGCTTCAACATAAGAAATTGGAGAAGACAAAGTTCAGCCCCTACCAGAAATGATAGATAGACAGATAAACACACAGGTACATAGGTACATAGATACATAGTTCTTCATCCTTACATGTATTTATAAATTTCAAAATCCTTTTCTGCTAATTCAAACTTCTGTGTCATTTTGCAGTTGATTTCTGCTGAGTCCTTTTGATCATGACTTTGGCATCACTTTTTTTCTTTTAGTTAGACATTATGAATAATATAAAGAGTCTGTATGTTTTCATTCTTGAAAAAAAAAAAAGTCTGTATGTTTTCATTCTTTAAAGGCTGTTAAGACATTTCAATGTTTGGTGAATCCTCTTAGTCCTGTCAAGATTCATTTTATGATTTATTTTTAGAGTGGATCAATTTCAGTTTGCTTTTACTTCTAGGGCATAGTCCTACCTTAGGATCCTTACTTCTAAGATAGGGTCTTTCTGTGGTCCTAACTGAATGTTCAAGATGTCAGCAAGGTCGGTCTGCTCTGACTGGGTTACAATGTTTCCCTGACTTGGCTTCTGGTGTATATGTTCAGCAGTCATCCCTGTAGCAGCTGCCCTCTGCGAGGCCTCACAGATTCCCAACCTGTACATGTAGAACCCAACCCTTCACCAAGTTTTCAAGGGAAGCTCAGTGCTCCGTGCCTCCACAGAGCTCCTTCATCTCTAATACCTTTCCTTGAAAATTCCAACTACCGCAGGAGCCCCAGACTCTAATGACTACCACCTCAGCTCACTGGCGGCTGCTCTCAGATGAGGTTCCCCTTCTTGCATTATGTGCCTCCCACCCTCCCCAAAAAATGTCTCCACACAGAAAACCAGGGCAAATGTGGGTCTTACTTTGTGTGTACCCATTCTGTTGAAGATTATAATCCTCCATTGCCTGCTGTTTAATGTTTAAGAAAGTTGCCTTGTATATTTTTTTCAGTTTCATTGGGATTCTTTAGTTTAGTTTTGCTTTGTTTTATTTTATAAAATTGAACGTATAAGTCTAAAACCAATTCTGTCATGGCCACAAGAGCAAATCACATTTATATATTTTTTAAATATCTGAGCTAAAATAATTTGTATCAACTGTAAAGTAATCCCTCACCATTTAATTGCTTTGTCTTTGCTGTGAGAAAGAGTTTAATTTCTTACCTACACCAGATGCAGCCTCCTAAGAATAAACATCTTTAAATCTATTCCATGGCCATTGAAACAGATTCTTTTGAAACTTTAAAACAAAAAAATAAATAAAATTTTTTAAAAAATGCAAAAGACCATTTTTTTAGTTTGATTTTTCCATAGGCTTATAAAATTTAAAAGTAGAGTTATTTACATGGCTACATTTCACCACATAAAAACACCTTTTCGATTCCTCTTCACCACCACCAGTTAGGATACATGATTTTTAGACTTAGTGATAAATAAGTAGCTTTTAAAGTAGACTGACCATTTAATTGGATTGCTTGATAAAGGCATTATATTTAAGAATTTTATAAACTCTACAAATTAATATGCTTCTGAAGTTAAGAAATATAACAAAATTAAGATTGAGAGTACATTATATTGAGAGTATAATAACATTTAGAGCCAAGTTTTCAAATACTTGCATACTCTCTAAACCATTTGATCATGCTTGTTGTAATTTCTTTTTCCCAAATTCAGGGTTACATTGTTTTCTGCCTTAATCTGATATATAGGGGCTGGATTTCATATTGACTAGGCTGTCTTTATCTCTAAGGAAACAGATGGTTCTGTAAGCATAATCATTTAGACATAGTTAAAACCAAATCAGCTACAAACATATATTGATAAGAGGCCTATAAATCAAATTGCTATATGGATGTTTTATATATTTGTGTTTCATGTTTTCTTATTTTAATTTTAATAACTGAAAAACAGAAGTAAATAATAGGCTAGTTTTTACTTTAGTGGAATTTTTTATTTTAATAATAACTTAAAAATTATGTACTATTTTGGAGATAAGGGTTTATATAATTATTTTATTTAATAAAATAGAAGAATTATTATTCCCATTGTATAGTGGGTTATCTGAGATTGAGAGGAAAATATAATCTGAAACAGCAGAAACTTTTTATCTGGTGTAATATCATATCAAATACAATCTTTGACATACGGTATTCACTTAATAAATGTATGTTGAGTAAATTAACAAGACTTTTCAGTAGTGACTGGTCCAAGATTCAAATGCAAGTTTGCCTGAGTCCAAAACTCATACTCTTATTATCCTGCCTTGCACAAAGAAAGCTGAGTTCTTCAAATAATTTTAAAATTCACATTATGGTATGTATGTTTAATTGAGAAGGAATGGTCCTAAAATTTTCATTAGGTACCAGTCATGGTTTTTCATGAAAAGTCAAACTAGTCTCCATGCACATCCCTACCAACATATATACTGAGGGTGAAGCTAGAGTATGAATCTGTATTTTATAATATAGGAAGAGTTATTTTTGGTTTAATGAACTTTTCTCTCACCCTTTGGATAAAGTATCATATTATTCATGCTAACGCAACATGAGCCTAAGAGTTGATGTTCTGTCTTCTGGATCAAGCCATTTTTCCCAGCAAAATACTATATTCAGAAGAGGAAAAGCAAGCATAGTTTGGAGATGGTCCTCAGATAATCTGTCTACCCTTTCAGGTGTGCTACTGTCATCATGCTTCATTACTCTAATTTTGATTAGGATAATCAAATAAAAACATTGTCAAATTTTCATTCCTAAGACACCAATCTAATAACAGCAAGCTTTTTTTTAATTAAAAACAAAAATTATCAATATAGGAAAGATACAGTATCAGGAAGCTATTCAATCTTACAGCTACAACAGATTATATATATTTGCAAAATAATTTCTAATGTTATATATTTAAACTGGAAGTAATTTCCTTTACATAATGGACTTTTTTGTTGAGAGTAATTTTAAGAGCTCTACAAGTTAGCAGATTACATTGTTTTCAAAACCTCAGACTCCAAAATAGCTCACAGAAGATTGTTAAAACTCAATGTGTATTCAATAAATGGAATATCAATGCTTTTTACTAAAAATTTCATAAATTACATACTCCGCTGAAAATTTGTTTTCTTGACCTTTAAAATCTAGAAAGTGTACAGTTTGACTCTTGCCATAAGTAATTTTGAAACTCTATGGAATAATACGATCTCACATAAATGAAATATACAAGAAATAAAACTTATCTAGAAAAAAAGTAATAATGCTGTTTAGCACCAACCAAAATATTTTCTAAAAGACCTAAATGTTTAACTAAAAATGTACATTTTGAAATACTGACTTTGACACAGTTAATTCATTTTAAGTTCATTTCAAAAACAAAAAAATGACACTTTGTATATATCATATAGCTTCAGTTTAATTCACCATGTACATGACTGTCAGTTGTATTTATTATTTCCTATATACATGAAAAACCATAAACAAATGCTGTTCTTCAAGTTATTTGAAACATACTAAAATTTGAAATCCCCTAGAGGACAGTCACCAAATTTTATGGCTAATATCTTTACGCTGCACACGTACATAATAAGAAACAGAGCTGTCGTATTTACTTCAATGGACATTTATAATGAGATTTATATTTTTGCCAAGAAATTTGAGTTTCACAACAAATCAGTTATGCTGAGACAATGAAAAATAAACATGGAGCTTTATGAATTATTCCAAGATATGTTTTTACCATACAAGTTACTTGACATTTGCAAGTAACTAAATCATTCTGTAGCATATTCACCTGAAACCTAAAATGGAGCTGTGAAACAACTCTTGAAATAAAATTATGATCTTGATGCTTTGATGTAGTGATATAATCAGGTTGTGGAATTTCCATGGGTTGTGTGAATACGGAACACTTCACTTACTGTTGAGTGTCTCTACTACCTTAAGATTTTTTTTCTTCATTTACTCTGTAGATCTATGGGTGATTGCAATATTGTACTGATACTTTAAAGTTACTTAAATATCCAATAACTGACCCTGATTAATATATGAAGTTGAACTACCGTAAAACCACTGCAAGAAGCCTGTCTGGGAAACACAGCAAATCCCGAACTGGTTTCTTATACAGCGGGGAGGCTGCGATGCTCCCATCCCTCTGATTTGGCAGTTTTGCTGTGAACCCTCCAGACTCAATTAATAAAAATCCCTCATGTCAGTCTTCTTGAAAAACATATATTGCACCATTAGGCAGCTATTTTTAACTCTTTCTTCCCATTCTTTTATAGAAGGTATTTGGGAACAAGAACACCAAATCCAATCCCTTCTCCTTCGTACCCCCACCCCCACTCCTCTTTCTAAGGCACAGAAAATCTCAGAGGCAGTAATGCTGTCTCCTAGAAAGAATTTGGAAATTTGTGGAGACTAGGAATTTAGTGGGAAAAGCAAGGGGTATTTTGTAACGCAAGAGTCCCTCACAGTGAAAAATTGTTTGGGGCCCCATACATGTTTTGAAGGGCCCATCAGACTAAACTTCCACGAATATAAATGGTTCATTATTTAGTAGCTAATATTAAGAGTTTTCATAAAATTTACATAAAAATACTAGTAATTCCATGAAAGTTCAATATGGAGAGCAAAGTTTAAGTGGAGTAAAGACATTGTCTTGAAATTATTATTTATTTTCTTGTCTCTATTGTAGTCAGTGTAAAACTTAAATGTTATATGCAAATATGAAATAAAATGGAAAGGGAAATACAAGTATTGATTTGATTATTTTTGTTTTGTTAACATTTTATTTTTTGCTATCAAAGACACGTGGTAGTTGTTCTGGGTGGTCCTCGCTACATTATTAAGAGAGAAATGCCACCCAAAGTAGTTTAGAAAAGATGGCAACCTGAAGGGCTCATGATAGCATTATTTACACCCTCAGTTGAGAAACTATTAAACAGTCTCTCATTTTCTCTTCAGTAGTAGATCATTCTTTTGTCATGTATCCTTTCTTCAATTAAACTAGTACTCTTACCACATACTGATTTGTATCCTCCATCTTTTAGATGTGAGGCTGACCCAGTTTCTTATTTATTTATCCACACACTAATTTAAATGCTCAAATTTCCCTGAATGCCTGCTCTTTCATTAAAGTGAAATCCTTTTCTTGAATGGAATGGCTTCTAACATTATATCTCTCAAATTTGAATATCTTCATTCCTGTTAGGTGCAAGCATCTGACATTTTTATTATTTTATCTACTGAAGTAATACCCAAGTTTTTATGTATTTAAATATACAATATTTGAGAATAAATTATTTTTCTTTTATTCTTCCTTTATTTGTAATTTTTATTAATAAAACATTAGCTGATATTTTATAATTATGTATGAGTAGCTTATATTTTTTAATAGTTTTCATTTCATGGAAGTGAATATTTATAACTAAAAGGTAGCTTCATTATGAAATCACTGCTCTAAAATAGGAAAAGGAAATAACCAGCAAAGAGTAACTGAGACCTGTCCAAAACTTTGCATATGAACTATTACATTATGTAATAGAGTAGGCATTGCCATTCCTATTCCATAGATATTGAATCTAACATTCTAAGAGATTTGCTTGCCCAAGTTTGTATGGCTAGAAAGTGATAGAACTGGCATTCAAAGTCAATGCATTCCAAAATACACCAAGCCTTTGTAGTTATTGTTGCCAGACCCAGGATAAACATCTGTGACTTCTAGTCTTGTCCTGCTTCAACCCAGGAAGCTCCATCACTTCCCTTTATGCTAACCATTTTGTAAGGTGTCCTTTTCTATCCTGAGATAAAATTCTTAAATAATATATCCTACTTACTCTGATAGATTCAAAAACATCAACACAAAATCAACATTACAAAGTAATTTATATATACAACAGAAATGGTCAAGGGTTTACATCACCAGAAGTGCAATAGCCTTAAATGTAGGTTGATACATTTGCACTGCCATTAGCCATATTATTTATCACAATGGAAAATGGTGCTTATTAAAATCCCCACCAAAAGAAAGTACAATCATTTTAACTTAAAACATAGATACATATTAATGGAAAAATCAATGTATATAAAATTCGGTAAGATTTTGTATTTTTATGTTAAATGGGTTTGAAACCTAGGTTTTGATTTTTCACCTACAGAAGCATTCAGAGGGTTTTAGAAATTTGTGTAAGAAGCACTCAATTCTTCATTGTGTGGAATTTTCATTACTACAGGATATCTAGCAAGCAAAATATCGGTGATAAATCTCAATATTGTGAAAAAAACTGTACTCCAAAATTTCCAAAAGGACTCCTAAGGCAAATAATATCACTCATATAGTTTTTTCGTATCATTAATCGCTAATATTCTAACATCAATATTCTCAGTAAAGGGGGCTTTTGATTCTATTTCAATTAATTTTCCTTAGAAGGATAATAATTGGATTTTAACATATGTAGTTAACCTCTTAAGCTATTATTTTGAAAACAGCTTTTTAAAATTCCTTATCTACTTTCTTAGTTAAAACTGCTGGTGTAGGCTAAGTTACATTTAGACTTCCCTGTGTAAGGTCAAATGTTTCTCCTTTCAACCAGAATGCCTCTTTGTGTATATTTCCATAACACTGCTTGTAAAATGTTCTGTTTGTTGTTCTGTTTCCTGGAAGACCACCCTAATGAATGAATAAATATCCTGTAAGAATTCAGCCAACTCCTGGTTTCTGGTTGACCAACTGCTGTCACTTTGGTATAATCATTCAAGGACCAAAAGAATGCAAGTTCATAAACAAAGAAAACACTGCATCCCAGTCGCTACATTTTATCCCCTATCTTTTTCATTCAGTAATAACACAGAAAATTTAGCTGATCCATGCAATACTCATAATTCAATATATTCATACTGTTCATATATTTAATATACACACTCATGCATTTAAACACATACATGTAAGTCTATCTACCATATGATGAATGGCATCATAATGAGAAGAAAGTCCTTGTTTATCCTTGTTTACTGCTGTAACCCCAAGGTTGAAAACAGTGCCTGGCATGTAGTTGAAGCCTAACAAATATTTATTGATGACTGAGGAGTTGAGACTTTGTGCTGTGGTCTGTGGCTGGCCACAGGGTGTTTTGTTGCAGGGAGATAATGTCACTTCCTAATTTTCAACTTCTTTTTCTGTGTGATCTTTAGTCTCTGTCAGCTAAAATGTTATGATTCTAAATATGAGCCAGGCATCAAGTGGGACAAAGGATGCTGCAGGAGTCATTTTTCTCCCCTTTCCAGTAATAAAATAAAGGACTGCAGGGTTAGATCAGCTCTTAAAGTTCATTTAGTCTGAACATGAGCCCCCTCTAAATCTTATCTAAGAAAGGAGGCTGTCTCTGCTTGAACATCTTTAATCATGGGGAACAAATACCACCTGTAATAATTCACTTCATCTTTGGACAGCTGGAACCTTTATAAAATCCATCCTCATCTTAAACCCAATGCGATTGCCTGCAATTTAGCTTTATTCTAAATGATGTCTAATCATACTTCCATGCAAAAGCAATTCAAATATTTGAGGATAACAATTAGCCTCGCTGCATTTTTCCCTTCTCCAAGCTAAATGGTCAGTCATTTGTTCCTTCAATAAATGTTTATTGTCAGCCTACTATGTTTCAGGCACACTGCTGGGGATTTGGGCTACAGCAATGAAAACAATGGATAAAGTCCCTGTCCTTATGGAGTGCATAGTCTGCTAGAGAAAACTGTGATAGCAATGGCTAGGAAATGATGCATAGATAAATAATGTTAGGTGGTGATAAGTGCCTTCTTATGATGTATGTGCATACATACACATGTACACATATATGTGCATACATGTGCACATGCCTATCAGGACAAGGGGATAGAGAGTAATATGAATGCTGTTTTACATAAGATAATCAAGGAAGAAATCTCTGAGGAAGTGGCAGTGTAGTACGGTGAGAATAAACAACATACACATATTGGGGGAAAATATTTAGGCAGTGTGGATGGCAGGTGCAAAAGCCCTGAGGAAGGACAGTGTTCGGCTTGTTTAAGGAAGAGCCAGATGAGACAACCGGAGCTGAGTGAGCTGCAGGAAGAGTTAGGAAAAGAATGTAAAAAAGCTAACCAAGGCCGGGCGCGGTGGCTCACGCCTGTAATCCTAGCACTCTGGGAGGCCGAGGCGGGCGGATCGTCCTGAGCTCAGGAGTTCGAGACCAGCCTGAGCAAGAGTGAGACCCCGTCTCTACCAAAAATAGAAACAAATTAATTGGACAGCTAAAAATATATATAGAAAAAATTAGCCGGGCATAGTGGCACATGCCTGTAGTCCCAGCTACTCGGGAGGCTGAGACAGTAGGATTGCTCGAGCCCAGGAGTTTGAGGTTGCTGTGAGCTAGGCTGACGCCATGGCACTCGCCCCAGGCAAGAGAGTGAGACTCTGTCTCAAAAAAAAATAAAAATAAAAATAAAAATAAAAAAAATAAAAAGCTAACCAAAAACTAGATTCTCCTTGTAGAACAGAGAAAGGAGTTCAGATTTTATTCTTTGTATGATGGAAAGCTTTCAAAAGATTTCCTTCAAGCATTCCTGAACTAATTAAAAGATTTAACAGCCTCACATCCTGCATCCACCTCCTGTGAACTTGTTTAACTTTCTCTACGTATCTCTCAAATCATGGAGACCAAAAATGAATGAAAATAATCCTAGATTTCCTGGTCAATGTGTAGTATTGGACTATTTCTATCCTACTCTGGATAATCTGCTGTATTAATAAAGCCTGAACTTGCGGTACACTGTATGGCAGACTGATCATTTTGTTTCCTCTTGAACTTATGGTGAAACAACATTTTGAAGTCTTTTGTAAACACGGTATCTGTCAAGTTCTGTTAGTGCTGTACTTTTTGTTTTTGACCTAGAACAGAACTTCAACTTTATCCCTATGACATCACTTTTCCTTGGATAATCTGGATTCAAATCCCAGGTGTACATTCTTGACAAAGTTACTTAACTTTTCTATACTTAATCTTTTATTCATCTTTAAAATGGGGATTAATAATATTTATTATTTATTTAATATCATTTATTATTATTATTTGTTTTTGAGGATTAAACGAGATTATAAATTGCTTAGGACATGCCTAGCAAATGTCAAGCAGTATATAAATGTTAACTATTTTTACCTGATAGGAAAATCTATATGTACATGAGACACACACACACATATATATATATATATACACACACACAATATATATGTATATACATTCATAGATTTTTAGGTAAATAGGTAGAGAGATGGATGATAGGTAGCTAGGATAGATCCCTGGTAGAGATCGATCCTATATCCCTAACCAGGGGTGCTGGGCCCCATTTGTATGTACGTACCCTATATCCCCACCACTGCTCAAGCCATTACTCTATCACACACAGATCTGCCATCACGAATTTTATCTAGTGTAACCCTTATTTTGTGTACATGTTTTCCATCACCCCTTCACTCTACTCACACTAATCATGTTCTCTTTTGACAAAGCACTCACAATAACCCTTATTTGATAGCGGCATTGCCATACATCCTAAGATATATGTTTGTTATCATAAATTCTTTCATCGAATATTTATTTAGTATCTGCTAAATGTGTATCTGGAGGCTGTTTGGCATAGTGGTTAGGAGAGTGGCTTCCATTCCCATCCTCTCAACTCACTGGTTGTGTAAATGTGGGCTTCTCCAAGCCTCAATTTCCTCCTCTGCAAATGAAGGATAATAAACTGGATTTACCTCACAGGATGCAGAATGGTTTAAATGATAAAATGTAGTACCACATCTAGTGTTTCATGGATTGCGTAACAGATGAATGATAAAAGACAGTTATTACCAAAGTTATTGTTTTGATCTTTCAAGGAGAGTATAAACTTCTTAAAAGAGGCTTTGTGTCCCGTCCTTCTTTATATTCCTTAGAGCACAGAGCATAGTGCCAAGAAATGTTAATGTTGCGGCTTTTTTTTTTTTTTTTTTTTTTTGCTTATTTTAATAGAATAAGGAAAAGAAAAGCTGTTTATCATTTTTTTCTCTTAATTTTCCTTTCTCCATTTTAAGCAGCTAGATAGGTCTCTGTGCTACCTTTTCCTTCAGGGAACATGGCGTTTTATGACAGCCAATGAGTTACTTGCAGACAGCCTGGCTTCTTTCAGTCCTATACTTTAATGTCATTGAGGGGATTACACTACGTGTGTCAGAGGGGAAGGGAAAGAGGCCAATGCTTTTAAGAGAGATGGGCAGGAGTAGTAGACAGAGCAAGAGTAGGGAGCGGTCCAGAGCCAGTTTTCTCATGGAGGAAGGCGGTAATACCCCTAGAAGAGGTCTGGAAGGCGGGCCGTCACCGGCAGGGAATATTACTGAAATATTTCTGGAGAGAAGAATGGGCAACAGAGCCACTGGTCTTCAAAAGAACTTGTGAGCTTGGAAAATAAAGAGGATTTCTGCTTTTGTTAACAAGACTTCATATCATGATTTAAAACAGGTGCTAGTGTAACTTTGATAAAAATATATGTTAATTTAAGGGGATTAAGTATTACAAAGGTAAATTTTAATTTTAAACGCTAGTCATACCTACAATGTTAGTACTCTGACTAGAAGTCATAGGAAGCATCCGATAAGAAGAAATCTACATTTGCTCTAATCTACATTGGTCCTAAAAAATATGCCTAAAAGTTATGGAAAAAAATCTCCTTTTGTGTAAGTCTGTGCTATGTCAGATTTTAGGAAGTGTATTTCATTGCAAAGATACATCATTGTATGATGCTGCAAGAGAGATGAAGATTCTATTAATTTTTCAGTAAATTCAGAAAGAAATGGTATTAACTGAAATTTTCATGCTTTTCACTTCCCCCCCAAAATGACATTTTTTTATATGCCAAGCATTTCTCAGTAAAATAAATTTAATTTTTTCTGTTTATATTTCTATTTACCCTTACTATACTGAAATCAATCCAATTAAGGAAGCATGCTATATAAAATCTTGCTTTGCAAATAATAGGTGTTCAGTAAAAAAGAAAAGGAAGGCAAGCATGCAGAAAAGCTTCAAAGCTTACTCAAACACAGAAAATAAGGAAATTTTGGAGTAGACATTTTTAAAAAAATATTTATTTCCGATGATAAAAATATACACTCACTACATACCATTTGCAAAAATAGTAACGACATAAAAAGAAAAAAATTAAAAATCTCCTAACCAAAGATTCAGCTGGTTAGGATATTGGTTCATATTTTCTCAGGTATTTTGTGATATACTTCCAAAATAGACTCTTAAGTAATTGTAAATTCCTTGACAGTAGTTTGACCCATAACTCTGTTATATTTTCTGGTCTGTTATCTATTAAAGTCCTAATACTGTACTTTTGTTTATATAATCTCATTATATATTTGATAGATAACATTTATATTTTATATTGATTCCAAATATTTTTTAGTTGATTGGTTGTTGGTCTTCTAATTATATTTCCCTTTTGTGAGGTAGAAAAATTGCTCATTTGTGATCTAGTTAAATCTAGCTGTCTTTTTTCCAAGATCTTTTCCATTCCCATTTACAGCAGAACTCCCTGGTGGTCTAGTGGTTAGGATTCAGTGCTCTCTCTCTGTTTACATACAGCAGAACTTCTTTCCCCAATGAGTGCTTCAAAATGAGCATTATATAATTAATTAACTAATTAAACATGTAATTCCCCTTTGATTTATAAATATGTATTTATCATACATTAAATTACTATAGTAATGCTTCTTTTTCAGCTTTCTTGTTTCAAGGATATATACCCTGTTATATACAAATACTATACTGTTTCTAGTATTATAGCACTAAATGATGTTATAAGATTGGTGGGGCTTTGCACTGTACATTAAAATTTGGTGAGAAGATTACTAAACTTATTGTTTCACTGATTCTTAGCTAATTTTTATTTCAAGAAGAATTTTTGTATGCTTTTATCAAGATCAAAGAGTTAGTTAAGAGTTTTAGTTAGATTGACAGTAAATTTCTATGCATTTTGAAAAACTACTTACATCTCTTTTCTCATTCAGAAAATGATTTGTCTCTGAATTTACTTATACCTTTTTTATTTATATAAAGTTTAGTCATCAAAGTCTTACATGTTATTGCTAACACTGTGATGTTGGTGTTTGTCTCTCCTACTGTCATTGGGATATAATTTTTTCATCATGTCTAGCTGGTTGTAGTGTATATAGAAGAAATACATTGCGTTATTATTTTTAATTTTATTTCTGTTCATGTAGTCATACCAATTTATTTTAGTACCTTTTCAGTAGATTCCTGAAATAAACAATATTATTAACTGTTAAGACTTGTAGCATTTTTTAAAGCTTTCAGACCTATGTTAATTATTGATGGTGAGAGCCAGCACACTGATTTGTCTTTATTACTGTGGTTTTGTTGTTCATTTATTCTTTTTAAAAACTTTTATCAGACATGTTTTTATTATTATATTGGCTGTTAATTTGTGATAGATATTATCTATCATATGAGTAAAATATCTTTCTATTCCTATTTGTGTGTGTCTCTCTTTCTCTCTAACAGGAAACAGAGTCAAATTTTATTGTATGCCATTAATTTTCTATGAAGATCATTAATGTACCATGGTTAAGAGGTTAGGAAAGAAAGAGATAATTTTCTGTAGAGAATTTAAAAATAATGATAAAACCAACTACATAAGTCATTCTGCTTTATATTAGTATGCCTCGGCAATTCTAAACAGTGGTAGTGATAAAATACTCCTCTCAGAAAAAATTTTGTGTTGATTGGAGTTTAAAAAATTTGTATTATAAATGTTGTATTTTCATAACATATATGTAAGTTTCAATTGGCACATTTTCATCATTTATCCTTTAATAAACATTGTGTTCTATAAAATTTAACATGGAAAACTGCTGCTTATACAATCAAACCCAATACACATGGGGTGAGTAAGAATCTATGAACAGTAATATCTTTTCTTTACAATCACTGTGCTATCATTGCTTGTATGGAATCTTCTGTTTACTTGCAGGAATATGTAGTTCCACGTGACTTGGAGACACAAATAGTACCCTAAGTAAGCTTGAAAAATTCTAAACCATTATAAACTTCAAAAGTTTTTTACCAAATATAGTTGAGTCTTATAATAAATTTTTCATTAGGATATTTTAGCAGAAATTTTCAAATGTGAAAATTTTTGAAAGCCACTAGAAGCAACCCAAATAAACAAAGACAGCCCATATTGCCAGTTCCAGAATTGATGGTGAAAAGGGTTTTATATGAATCTCTAATAAATTTATCTTTAAGTTTAGTACTCTTTATATTTGTCTATCTGTTGCTGTGTGCATGAAAGAAATTTCTCAAAATTAAAATTTATAAAAATTACTCTTTGATCAAGTAGGAGTGAAGACAGATTGGCAAATCTGGCTATCCTGATATTGAACACAAATATGTAAAGATAATTTTGACGAAGTCATTGACAAATTGGCAGAAACCTTGGAAATGAAAACTCCGTTATTTCTTATATATTTGACCAATATGTTCATATTGATCAATATTTTTCTTTATTTCAAAAAATATGCTATAGTAGTTTAACAGCGTTTATCCAATGTCTCTTTTTATATTGTAATTTTAAATTTTTTATTATTTTATTAGAATTCATACATATATATGTGTATATATGTGTACATAAATACATTTGATACATAAATACATTCAATAATGAAAATTTTCACTGTATTTCCTTTCTGCTTCATTTTACTATATCCATTGCATGATTATTGTTGAAAATAATTTGTTACATGGAGGAATAAAGTGTTAAAATAATCTTCTCCGAGTGTCAAATATTCTAGGTATACCATCAATTCAGATTACGTAATTTTTCTAATTTTACCTTGTATGCTTTATTGAATTGACAGATCCCTTAAAATCAGTCTGTCATTTCTGGGATCAAACTCAATTAGTAAACATAGATGACATTTTAAAGGTACTCAATTTCAATTTGCATATATTTTAGTTAAGATTTTGCCACAGTACTCCCAATTTTGATTTGCAAATAATTTTAACTAAGATTTCTGCCATGTAAAAAAAAGAGATCACTCTTTTTTATAATTTCCTATGCGGGTTATGCTAATTTACTAAAAATTACTATGCAGCTTGCTGTGTTTTTTTCAATATTCTGCACCAATTTATGCAGCATTTGATTTCTGTTTTTTATTTTATCTCTCTCTTCCAAAATGACAAAACTCCTAGTCTCCTTTAAAAATATATACTTTTTACTTAGCATGATATGTTTTACGTTTATCTATGTTTTTAGCATGTATCAATAGTTCTCTCCTTTTTCTTGCTGATAATTCTATTGAATGGATGTACCACTATTTAACCATTCAGCCATTGAAAGACTTAAGTTTTTTCCAGTTTTGGGCAATTATGAATACAATCACTATAAACATTCATCTATAGGCTATTGTATGAAACGAAGGTTTCATTTCTCTAGCATAAATACCTAGAAATGAGATTTCTGTGTCACAATGGCACACATGTGTTAAATATTAAGAAAATTCCCAGACTTTTTTCTGAGTAGCCATATCATTTTGCATCGCTACCAGCTATTTATAAGCATTTTAGTTGCTCTGTGTCATTGCCATACTTGCTATTCCAAGTATTCTGAGTTTGGGGTTTTTAATTTCTTTTTCCATATTAGCAATTTTTATGATGTGTAGTGGTACCCCACTGTAGTTTTAATTTGCAATTTCCTTATGATTGATGATGTTGAACATGTTTTTATGTGCTTATTGGTTATCTGGTTAACTTTTGCAATATTTTTAAATTTATATACCACCTGATTAGTGATTTATTTAAATGTTCCATGGAATCTCAAAAAAATGTATTCTCCACATGATTTGATACATGTCAATATATTTCAAAGTATAATTTTTGTTATGTAGTAATTAATTTAATTTTATTAATTGTATTATTTAAGTACATCATTATTGTACATTTGTGTGTGTGAAGTTATGCAGTTTTAATTATACATTAAGAGTTCATACTACAATTTTGTTTCTATCAATTTTTACTTACACTTCTAAGTCTTACACATTCTGTCTTATATATTTTGATTTATTTTTTCCATATAAAGATTTGGTAAAGCTGGAGCCTTTTAAAGTTTTATATAGTTCATGATAACAGTGACTTGTTCTGTTCAATGTCATTCATTTTCCTGAATTCTGGACTTGCAAATATAAAATCATGATCCCTGCTTTCTTATGCTTGTGTAATCCTAATATACCTTATTCTTTGATTCAGAATTTATCTAATCATTTGATTGCCACTTCAGTTGTGTTATTTACAGATAGCACAATATTTTACTTGAATTTAGATTTCTAATCATTACGTAAATGCCTTTTTAAAAACTATACTATGATATAATATTGGAACTCAAAAAGTTGTATAGGATTGAAAATTTTTTAAAGCCAAGAGAAATTGATAAGATGATGAACATGTGTAATGAAACCCATCATTTAGAAACCACATTCAGCCAAAACAAAAATGCAGCCATACTCTGACACTATTCCATAACCCTCAGAAGTAACTACCAACCTACAAGATACTAAAGAGGTTAAGGTGCTGAAAGCGAGTTGTGAATATCCTATATCACTGCGATCGTCTAAATAACTGCTGATGGCAAAAAGTAATTCCAAAACATCTCAGGATTCTAAGAAAAAAGACTTTGACTCAAAAATCAAACTAGTATTCTAGTTGATACTAAACTAGAAATTATGTAATGTCTGGGTAAACGTATACAATTAATATTCAGTTAAAAAGCAATGTTTGGTAATCCTAGCACTCTGGGAGGCCGACGTGGGTGGATTGTTTGAGCTCAGGAGTTCGAGACCAGCCTGAGCAAGAGCAAGACCCCGTCTCTACCAAAAAAAAAATAGAAAGAAATTATCTGGATGACTAAAAATATATATAGAAAAAATTAGTCGGGCATGGTAGCTGTATTCTCAGCTACTCGGGAGGCTGAGGCAGCAGGATTGCTTGAGCCCAGGAGTTTGAGGTTGCTGTGAGCTATGCTGACGCCACGGCATTCACCCTAGCCAGGGCAACAGAGTAAGACTCTGTCTCAAAAAAAAAAAAAAAGTAGTGTGTGCATTTATTTAATATCCCCTTTCTCCAATCCCAAAATGCTACCATTAAATAGTATAATAAATGAGGTATTACACCTCTGCCTTCCCATTCTTTGGGTCATACATACCTGAGTGTTGCATTATTAAATTATAGAAGATCATTTGGGCATAAGATTATTTAAACAATTCTATTTGATCAGCTTATTTTAATTCTCAAACTTTGACTCTTTGAATACTACAAATTATCCATTCTTCATTATTATTTCAGCAGTCCTCTATAGTATGCCTTTGAGCAATTATTTCTAAAATGGAATGTGTATATTATGTTTTCCAAATGTCTAACTATTTGGAAATGCCTTCACCTGACTGTTATTTACAAATAGCAACTTATCTTGAAATTAAGAAATCAAAGCATAAAAAGGGAAAAAGCGAAAGTGAATAATTATGAAATACTTAGTCACAGAAGGAATTTCTAAGCATAAGTAACAATTAAATAAGACAAATAGATAAATAAGCAAAAATATTAATATAGAACTTCCTAAAGAGAAAATATATTAACATATGGCCAAAAAAATCTCAAAATAAATACAAATTTTAAAAGATATGTTTTAGATTATCAAGAATGTAAATACATCATACTTAATTCAGGTTTCAGTCTGGTAAAATAGTACTAGCTTTTACTGCTGGTACAAATAGATTTTGAAACAAATTTATTGAAAAGCAAATTAGCAAATTTTCAGAAGGCTTAAAAACAACCGTACCTTTTGGTCTAATAATTCATTTTCTAAGAATAGATTCTAAGAAATGATCATAAATGTTTACAAATACACATATAAAGATATCGATTGCAACTGAGTATACAATCATAAAAACTGAAAAAATTTCACGCCCAAAAATAAAAGAATGTTTATGTAAATAACAATGAATTGTCTGACTGATATATTACTCAGTCATTAAAAATATGCTCATAATGAGCAAATGAACAAATGAGAAAAACCAAATACTAAAAAGTCAAGAACAAAATAAGGGTACAACCTTGCATAAACATGGTTCCACTATATGGAAAAGGTATATTTTTAAAGTATGAAAGGAAATGTAGAAAAATATCAACAATAGTCGGCCCTAGGTAGTGGAATTCTAACTCTTTTCCTGCTCCTTCTAATTTGGAATATAAAGTGACCACAGTGTCAACAAATTAGGTTATCATAATGTTCTGCTTGTCATATTTCCAAAATGGCTTTTATAAAACAGGGTTTCCGCATAGAGGAGTGTTTCTCAGAGTGAATTCCCTGTAACACTAGGCATCCATGGTACTGTTAGGAGAGTTCCAGACTCCAATGTGTTTATGAAACACTATAATCTATATCCTCCTTGCAGAGATTCACAATGCTCATTAGCATAATAAACACACTGAGGAGTCCTGCCCTGAAAATTTAAAAACCTATTGGATTAGTTTTTCCATGCGGTTCAAATTTGACTACAAAAGTTCAGATAACATCTCTTAGAAGGACATACAAATATTTTCAATAAAATGCACTTTAGAAAATACTGACAAAGAATTCTGATTAAAAAGAATACATTATTCAAAATATAGAAGACATTTGAATAATTATGATTAAGCACATGCTTTAGTTATCATGTATCAATGAATTTAGTCTAATTAAAATTAAATAAAATGTTTCACCTATTCATAAACTATAAGTTTATCATCTGACTTCCTAAGTATGTCTCAGACTAAATAATCACATATCAGATACTGAGATCCTTACATGTCTTACATTACAACTGGGGCTGTAGGTAGATCGAATAAGAGTGGCTAGGTAAAGGGAAGAAGAGAGAGTGATGAAGAAAACTGAATATTTAAAAAGCAGCAGGCGACATCCTAAATGCTCACTTTTATTCTTCAGCTACCTCTTAGCTTGCTTTTCAAAGCAGAGATTAGTTCTCAGGTGTTTAGTTGAAAGTCAACATATTAACGATTATATTTGCTTTTTACGATTTTTTTTTTTTTTATTTCCTCTGCTTGGTGTTGAGAGCTGAGGGTAGCTGGGAGTAAAATTGTCCTCAGGTACTTTAGTATTTTGCTTTGAAAACTATTGTAGTTCCAGAAATATTTTCTTTTGGAAAAAAATTAATTATCTCAAGTCCTTAGCCTTTAATACATAAGACACACAAGGGGCAGAAATAATATATTTAGTTTTTGCATGGTGCAGGGGCAATAAGTGAGCCATAGTAAGGAACTCACTTTCCACAAGCAAGAAATTAGGGCGGTAACTACTACAAATCAAGAGATACGTATTAAATGTGGGGTGTTCAATATTACGTAGAATACAGAGGAGGTTTCAACCATACCTGGCAGGATGAAACAGAGGCTATCTGCCAGTTTCCATCTACAGCAGCAGGAGATTCCTAATTTAGAGGTTGTAGATAGTCCTGCAGTTCCAATTTCCACTTTCGTAGGTTTCTCACGATGTTCCCTGGCCAACCCAGGGTTGAGTCAGAGAAGCTGGGGGAAGGCTCTCATACTTAGCTGCAGAGCAGCCCTGCTTGTGTGGCCTTCTACACTGGCCAGCAGATTGGAAATCTTCCAGCATCCAAATGAACTCACTATTACTTTATTCCAGTCTCCAACCACTGCTTTTGAGGCCTACTACTGTTTATAATTTTGATGTTTTGCCTCTTTCCCATTTTTCCAAATGTTACTCTTGTTCATGCCAAGTCTGTCTTTTAAAAGTGGGAATCAACAACACAGGTCACCTTTCCACCCCTCATTACTGACCAGTTATGTTGCATGGCACAAAGGTCAGTATCCTTGGTGTCTGCAAAATGTTTCTCTCCCTCTGCTTTGTGAGTATTTGCCTCCTTCAGAAGGCCACAGCAACACGGTTCTTCCATCAGAGGTCTGTAAGAGGTGAGCTCCAGGGAGGAGACTCTTGGTAAACTTATTATTAGAGAATTTTCCCCTAAAATATTTTTATGTCATTTTATGACATTTTTATGTCCATTACTTACAAAGTGAAAATGCTCCAAATTCAATACATGATATGTTAGAAGAACATGTAGAACTTTACAAAGAGTTTAAGCAATATCCCAACAGCCTTCCCAACAGCATTTACAAAGATTACGCAGCACAGCCGTGAATAGCTCGAACTCTGAATCCAGTTCCTCCTATTACAAGATGTAGTATTTGGACAAAGAACTTAAAGTCTCAGTGTCTCACTTTCCTCATATATAAAATAGGGTTGCTTTATAGAAATTGTAAAAGTTCACACTTGAACTGCTATTCCATGCTTTCCTGCCCTTCATGAGCACATGCACTGAATACATGCCACCTGCGGAAAACTGTGAATATCCAGTACCGCAGAGATCATTACAAGTTTTCAGTTCTTTCACTTTAAGAAAAGTGAAAGTGTTTGGTTGATACGAGTTGACAGGAGAACACCAACAACTGTGGTGGTGTACACGGTGAGATCCACATTTTGCCGCAATTTTTATTTCACAATCACAGTAAACTACTGGTAAAGAGTAGAGCAGACATAGAATATTGGTCAATTTTTTCTCAACAATCAACTTGAAGTAATCGTTGCCCAATGCTCAAGATCCTGAGTGATTCAAGGAAATGCATCAAAGTGGTCCTTATACCAATTCTTAGAATTCTCTTTTATTTTCCAATTGATAAAATGTGTCTCCATTGCCTCTTACTATAACTTGAAACCACATCATGTTCAGTGTATGCAGTAACAAAGCAAATACTGAGTACAATCTTGTTAGCAATAGAATATTGCTTTAGGTGAAAACCTTTGTCAAATACAACTGAAGTAAGGTAGGACCAGGGGTCAAGACTTAGTTCAAACTGCTTAATTTTGAAATACTGTATATTGTTTTACCCTTATTTCCTGAGTACAACACAAATAATGAGTATTTGAGGCACACTTATGCTGTGGAATGTACAGTTACCATCCAGTGTAAAATATAAACCTTCTTTTTAGGTATTTCCTTTAAAATCCCTGGAGCCTCCATATCAGTGAATTCCTACAGCGAGACAAACAGGTTTCTGAGAGACCCCCTTAGGCTTTGCCACAGCTCGATTCTACCTTGTTCCATGCTTTGGGGACGAAAAGGCTTCCTTAGCTTCTATTTATTGGTAACAGACTTTTTTAAAAGATTTCTTTAAAGGGAGTAAAGTTTAAAAAACATTTTCTCCATGTGCAGGAGATTAATTCAAATGGTTATTTAAATAACAAAGGAATATATTCTTTTAGACAATTTGTGCTAATGTTTTTAAATTTACTTGGTGCTAGATTTTTGTTGTGATTTATTTAAAATATGTGGTATTGAGCAAAAAAATCCTGGCACGAGAATCAAGCATTCTGGGCCTAGACCTGGCTCCTTTGCCCTGTGATCTTGGCAATAAAATAGGCACAGTCTTTCACACAGTGTCTGGCCCAATAGTAGGTAATCAGCTTATATTTGTTAAATGACTGAATGAATGACCTTTTAGAACTCCAGTTTCTGTAGATTTGTGTTGCGGGATCATATCTACTTCCTTGAGTGCTGTATCCTGCAGTTAGTTAGGTGAAACCACATAATGTACATAAAGATGCTTTTTAAAAGTATAGGCCATTGTTCTTACAAGTTGTATCATTTTTGTCTTTTCCAAAAGTGGGTTACCAAGCTAAAGAGTCATGGCAAAGAACATAAAAATTGTACCCAGACAGATCATGGTACTAGTAATGCTTCTGCCATTCACTAGCCTAGTGACTTTTGTTAGTTATTTACCCTTTGAATACCTTCAATTTCTACATCAGTATATTGGGGGCAGAAACATATTTACCCATAGAATTCAGGTGTGAATTATTTAAAATAATGGATGCAAATCACTTAGTCCAGTTTCTGGCATGGGAATTGCATTTATTGCTATTATTGTTGCTTTAATTACTACTGCTACAGCTATACTATTATATAACCTGACAACGTCAATATACAGCCATGAAGCACATAACAATGTTTCAGTCAACACACACCACATATACAACAGTGGTCTCATAAAATTATAATGAAGCTGAAAAATTCCTATTGCCTAGTGACTCCAGTGCTATCATAATATCATAGCACAACCATGTTTTAGATAGGTTTAGATACACAGACACCATTGTGTTACAATTGCTTGCAGTATTCAGTGCAGTAGCATGCTATACCGGTTTGTAAGCTAGCAGCAATAAGCTATACCATATAGCCTAGGTGTTATAGTAGGCTATACCATCTAGGTCTGTGTAAGTACAAAATCACCTAAAAACACATTTCTCAGAATGTGTTCCCATCATTAAGTGATACATAACTGTGCTTTAAATGCATCACACATATAGAAAATATATTAATTGATATTTTTATTCTGATAAGTAAAATTCTCCTCATAAGTAACATTCTTCATCAATGTAAACAACTGAAGAATAATAATTGTTTTTGATATGAAAGTGTAGAAGAGAAAAATCTTCAATGTTGATTTGAATATGTCAATATACATGTAATTGGAATCCATAGCTTAAAAACTTTACTCACCCCAATTAAAAATCCAGCAAAGATCATCTGCTATGGTTTGAGTGTCCCCGCTAAAACTCATATTCAAATTTGATTCCCAATATGGTAGTGTTGGGAGTTGGAACCTAGTGGGAAGTGCTTGGATCATGGGAACACTGCCACCATGAATAGATTAATGCCATCTCATGGGAGTGAGTTCTTACTGAGTTCCCTTGAGAGCAGGTTGTTATAAGCAAGCCCAGCCTCTCATGTGTGTCTCTTTGCATGTGTCCACTTTCCCTTCCACTTTCTGCCACGAGTTAAAGCAGCAGGAGATCCTTACCAGATGGGCTGCCTGATTTTGAAGGTCTCAACCTCCAGGATCATGAACCAAATACATTTCTTTTCTTTATAAATTATAAAGCTTTATAAATTTATGAAGCTCAGGTATTCTGTTACAGCAAGACTCAACAGACTAAGAAATCATCATAATGACTTATGGTGTAGCATCTTATCAAATAATGAAAAAATAACAAATCCATGTTTTTCCACTTAATATATTATGAAATATCAAAAATCAATTTAATGACTTTACAATGTATACACTGTGAACAGAAGATGGGCACAGTTTATGTGTGGTCTTTTGAGTGGTTTTTGAAATCAAACCCATAAATTCCCATCCTGTTTCAAATATTATAGGATATTACAATAACTCAAGAAAATTCACAAAAATATCTGACAGCCTCATCTGAAAAAAAATCAGCCCAAATAATCTAGGGATGTCACAATACTTAAGCCTGAATGGTATTAAATAGAAACAAAATTATGATAATTATAGAAATAGTAATGAGAATACCTATAAATTATAAATCATAAATTCAGACATTATGAGTTACAAGCACTACTAATAGATCCCAAATTGAATGATTATTTGAACAGAATGACTTTCCTACTTAGAGTCCAGCAGTTTATTCACCTAGATTTTCATCATGAATCTTCTTAAAAATTAAAATTCAAAAAGCAAATTGACTTATGAAAATAATCATTAAAAGCTCTTCAAATTTTTTTTTCCTTCTTTCAAAGGGTCTTTTATAGAGTGTCTGTGTCTTTACAACCAAATGTCTTCTAATTGTATATTATTACTTTGGCTTGCAATCAGTTTCCCCATCTCCGTAATAAGCAAGGAAATGGAACAGGTAATATCTGGAATTAAAGTAAAACCATGGAATAGTTCTAGGACTCTGACCAAAGGTAATATGAAAAGCACCTTTCAGCAGCTCATCACAGAAAATGTTGCCTTTGGGTGCTCGAAGGGAAGCACCACAGCCAGTCTCAGGAAGGCTCTGTCAGGCACGGATCTTTTCCAGGACACCCTAATGGGGGACCAGAGTCCATCAATGGTCCAACTCGAAGACACAGTCAATAAAACTCAAGGGTTCATTTTCATTTGAATAGAGCAAAAATTGTCTGCATAATGTTTTAGAATTTCAGCACGGTATTTATTTAACAAAGTCTAGTGGACTGAATATAGATTCCCTCTAACATTAGAGCTCTCTAGATTCTATTCTAATAGAAGTAGTTTTAGTAGCAGTAGGGACCATTAATTGATTACTTATCTCATGTAGAATTAAAGGCCTATAACCATACCTTATTAAATCCTTAGTACAATTCTACATTTTGAGCTCCACTTAAGAGATGAGGAAACAGTTCCAATAAGGTGAAGTGGTTTGCTTAAGGATATTCGGCTGTTAAATTCAAAGCTGGTATTCAAACCAGTCTGACTCCAAAGCCCTTACACTTAAACCCTACTAAAATAGTTAAGGGAAAACCAAATGATCCCTCTTCACTCAGAGCGAAGAATATACTTACAAAAACTTTAGTCATAAAGCTTATTTAGTTGACGGCGTTCATTTCTTCCCCATGGAATAAGTCTTTAGTGCCTACATCAAGGTTATTTGCAGAGGAGCCTACACAATTTCCAAGTTGAGCTCCCTTTTCTTTTGTTTTATTTAACAATAACTACAGAAGTAAAATTACCAACCTTAGTAGCTTCGAATGGGAACATAGACTTTACTGGAAAGGGGCTGTTCTAGTCTCTGTTTCTCTGTGATTAAAGGGCAGGGAGATGGCTCTGGCCTCAAGGCTTAGCAGTTGGTTATTTATGAGAACTAAATAGCTAACATACCTGCTCCTCCACTAAATTCTGCCACTCCGAGTCACAGGCACTCTGTCAGGGGAGACTAAAGGTAGTAAAGAAGAAAGACAATAATCCCAATTTACCTCATTTTAGCATTATTTTAGCCTGCAACATTAACTGTGGAATGTGGATGATGCATGTAAGAATATCATATGATTCCACCCAGAATTCAAAAACGCTTTAACACACAGTAATGGGTCATTTCAGAAGGTACGTATGGCATACAACTGAGAATAAACAGGCCTAAAGACTTAAAAGATATATTGCTCTTCATTTTGCCCTATGTATTTCCATGTACTCTAGTGCTTCCCGTGCTGAAGATTTTGATTGGCAGCTTCAGTCTCAAGTTCATATTATGATCTGAAAATGCCACTTCTCCTTGTTTGGAGGAATTTTGTTTTTCAGGGCTTTTTTGTTTGTTTTAAACTTTAGTTTGCTGTAAAATAGTTTTACTATATCAGCTAAAGTTACTGAGCCATATAGAATTTAAGGGTTTTTTTTTTTTTTCCCAGTACGCCATGCTTATTTTGACCACTTTACTTCACCAACTCCTGAAGTAATTATCTGTCACACTAAATTATGATTATCTCTTGAATTCTATTATAAATTAACTAAGACAAAAGTTAACATGTATATCAAGAGCTTACATTGAAATCGAAGTGATTTTAGATCTTTTTGTCTAATTACCCAATATTTATTTACCCATCTGTGCCAAATATCTTCCATTCGTGCCTCAAGATGTGCTGTCCACATGTCTCTACTCTGCTTTTTGCAGCAAGAGACTGGCTTTTGGGAGCTGCACGAATGGGCTCATGGTCCTCTGGCTTTCGGCAAGGATCAATAGGGAAACATGACAGAAAAGGATGGTAGGGTATGTAGCCCTTGGTCTCCCGCTTGATGAATATCTAGGTGCTGGCTGCATGGCATCTTTCTCCCAAAGGCCACGGCTTCTGCCAGGGCAGCTTCCCTTACATCTCCCCTCTGAGTGTTCAGGTAACTATTTCTGCCCCTTGACCAGGAGTAGTGAAGTCTACCCTGCAATCCCAGGGTACTGCATTATCCTCTGATTTGCCAAAAAAAAAAAAATCTTTGCCCGCAACACCGTAAACATTGTTACATTAGTTAAACTTTCCTCAGATGATTTAGTTCGCACATGCTGTGTCTTTCCTTCTGGAATGCTGATACATATCTAGGGGTAAAAAGGGATGAACAGAAAATGGTTCCTGCTGTCACAACATGTAATTGAACAAGTAGGACCAGCTTCGTGGGCATGTGATGTGTGCAGTTGCACAGGGCCCTGGGCTCAGAAGGGCTCTGCTCTTGGACTAATACTCTTCTGTCACCTTCTTGAAATTCTTAACAATTTTTGAACAAGGGGCTTGAGTTTTCATTTTGCACCATGCTCCACAGATTATGTAGGTACTCCCGCAAATTGGTACACATGTTGGATACAAATACAACTTTAGTAACAGCAACGGACATTTATTGAGGTCTTCCTATGTTCCAAATACTGTTTTTAAAAGTGTGTGCAGTCTAACTCATTTAATTTTCTCAAAACCCAATGAAGAAGGTGTCATTATTATCTGCACTTTTTAGACAAGGAAGCAGAGGCACAAAGAATTTAAGTAACTTGCTCAAGTCCACATTGCTAGTACGTATAGAATATGGGATTCCGATCCAAGCGTTCTGGCTTCCTCTATGCTACTCTACTTCTGCAATAGAAGCACAGAAAAGAAAGCAATTAGGTTAAATTTATAATTAATCTTTAAAGTCATGTGAGTGCTAATATGTCACAAACTTAAGATTGTGGACATGGCTGTGTCTCCTACACAGAAAGATTAATCACAGAGCCACAACAAGGACAGAAAATCTGTGCACAATGTAGAACTCATATCATGATAGCATAAAAAAATAGCTGAAGGATTTTGTAAATGTTAATAAGTCTTTTCTTGATTTTGACATGTCTTAGAGTCCTGAATAAAATCTAAGTAGGATTTACATCTGTCAATCCTCACCTTTGCAAACTATTTTCTTTATTCCTAACAACTCCAAGAAACCTGTTTAACAAGAACAATACAAGTTGTTAATATTTACTTCTAGAAAGAAATTAAACACAATATCTAAAACAAGGATTTTCTTTGCCTTAGAAATTATAAAATAGCACATATCTTAGTTTGATTTCTATATCGTACTATTCAGAATTATACAAGGTTTAGGTTTCTAAGTTTTATGTAATAGTTACTGCCTTCCAAGCAGAGGATAACGCAGTCTCTTTGGTTAGGAAGGTTTGTTAGTTTTGCTGTTGCTGTTGTTTTCTTTTCCCTCTAAACCACTAAAGATGTTTCTTACTAACCTACAAATGATTACTTTTCTCTCATTGTAAACATTGTACACTTTAATAGATTTTGTTTCTACCTTTTAAAATTACAATTTATCCACCATCTTTGAGACAAGACTCATACAAATCAGGGGTTCCTAACGCTTGGTTATGTGGATTCTTTCACACTTCTCTGAAAAAGGCAGGTGAATACTCCCACAATTATCTTTATCTTACTGCCAAGCCTTGTGAGCTGAATCTTAAACATCCCAATCTGACATCCAAATCAAAACAGACCCCTTTTTCCTCCAAATAAATGAGCTGTTTGTCAGGGCTGACTGGCATGATTTAAAGGATATCTTAGCCTGGGGTATTATTTTAAGAGATGAGCAAATGGGGAAACCCCACAGCCCTGCCAATAAAATATGAACTTAAGGTGCAAAGAAGCGCTCGTAAATATTACTTAGAACAAGGGATTCATTGTTTCCCTCCAACCCATTCAGTGGCTCCTCTGATCTCAGCCCCTCTCTGTGCGTCAGGGAAGCCTCTTCCTTTAACCTGTGGTTTTTTTAAAGCTGAGCTGCTACATTATTTATGACTGTAAATGTGAGTAGCCCGTCTGTTTGCTCCTTGTACACACACAGAGACAACCCCCCTCTTTTCCCCACTTCGGTATTTCAGTGTGTGAGGATGAAAGGGCTTTCCCCTGGAGCTGATGTGGTAGGGATGCTGAATTAGCTGCTGTGTCGGCATGAGGTGGACTGAGGATTTCCCAACACCCCCCACCTGCACAACTCAAAGATCAGCCTTTAATGAGTCACTTCATTCACTTTCTTTCTTTCAAGTACTTTTTAAAAAATATTTTCTTGCTTTCTCATCTCATCCTCATCGTCCTATGGCTCCAACTCTTAACACTCGATCTCTTCCTTCTCTCTTGTCATCTCAACTTAAAAAAAAAGAAAATAATTTCTTCACAGGGGTGCCATGGGTATGAAATAAAGATAACAGATGCAAAATGGGAACAGCATGTTTGATGAGTTATTTTTGCTCAACATTACAATTTTCCTCCTTTTTTTAAAAACTTTCTTTTAAATGTTGATTATTTTATAAGATAGCAAAGGCAAAACACAATTAAATTCTGCTCATGGGATCCTCAGGGAGAGATGAGGAGGCAAAGAAGGATGGAATGATGGGGAAACAATTATAGGCCATGGCAGGAGCTAGGGCAGTTCTGACGCCCTGGGGAGCTTTTCTCCCAGTGGGCGGAGGCTGCAATTGGCAAGTCATAACCTTTTCCTTCTCCACCAGAGAGAAAACAGGAGACTGTACCTAAATTCTCAAACTGTAACTAATTGATTTTCAACTACCCTAGGCCTCTAGCTATGAAGAAACTAGGACCAAAGGCAGATCCCAGGAAGGGTGGGGATGGTAAGGCAAGGGGTGCCAAGAGAGCCTAAGGCTAGAGACCACAGAACTAAAGAGGAAAGGCCAAAAAATGTGGGAGTGGGGAGAGAAGGCAGTGATATTACAGAGAATGGAAGAATGGAAGGGAAGGAGGGAGAGGAGGTTGAGCCAGTCCCAAGTCCTTCTAGCTTATGTGTTCATATCTTCTTCATTCCAGCCTGAGCTTTTAAAACCGGCTATTTGTGAGTGACCATTACAATTTGCAAGAAATCTTGTTAATTAAACTATGATTATAACTATCTCTGGCAGCCATACCAGTCACTGGACAATCAACTAGCTTTAAAAGAGAACAAGAATCCCTTTGGTCATGTTTATGAGTGTGAAGGGTGGCGGAAGAAGAGAAAAAAAGGTCTCCACCCTCAGCAAATTCTTTCTCTTCAGAAGTTAAAAGTTGTAAAGAATGATTGTTGTTTTACCCAATATTAGCATCGGCTACTCCAGGCATAATTTATGAATATGTACTATAATGGCTTTACATCATCTTTCTCCCCGGCCCATCCCCCCTTAAAAAAAATCTTGCATGTGTTTATGGGTGTGTTTATGTTACACAAGTGTTAATAACCCTGTTGGAGAGACTACATAGATAGGCATCTTTAGGTAGATCTGTATATAAATTCCTCTCCACTGGGCACTTGGGTCAGCCAAAAACAACAATAAATATCAATGATGTCTTTCAAATCTGACAACTGAGAACATAAGCATTTTTTCCTTCCAGTACCAGAAGAGTTTAATGATTTGGGGAAGTAGGGGAAAGAGGGCTTAATATAAAGTTTTTAAAAGCATTTTTTCTTTCATGTTTAACATACTAAATCTGTTGTTATAAAACATTAAAAAAAATTAAGCATCACATTTGAATCTTTTTACACTTGGAATTGATATATATTCTTGGAATATATCTAAGAAGCATTTGACTTCACTGATTAGTGAGTGAGTCAAAAACCACTGATAAACCCAAAGTTCAACTTTTTCAGAAAAATTCACCTAGACAAAGAATTATATTAAAGTAAATTTCCTGTTTTTATGGTTTTTTGTAATTTCCTCTAAAACATCTACAAATTTATGTTCTTTTAGTGATACTATCAGCAAGTAATCAAATAAAATTGGTTCCTAACTAAAAGATCTTGAAATACATCATGTTTATCTTTATGTAAATAGAGATATACTTAAATATTGCAAACAGATTATCTAATCATTCCTTTAATTTACATAGGTATTTAATACATACACTAACACCATTTTTGAAAAAGAGACAGTTAAAAGAGAAAAAATTTACTAGAAAGAAATCTTTTGTTACTAACAAAATAATGTGGCATTAACTAAGCAAAAATTCCTCTGATAATCAACAGTTTTAGGGAAAAAGCAAAGAACTGAATCCGTAAAAGCTCTATACTATGAGACTGACAAAAGTTGGCCTGAGAATAATAAATACAATAGAGGGAAAGTTTCTCTTCACACAATTAATTTGTATTTGTTTCTGCAAAGTGAACAAAGCACTAATATAATTTAAAGGTTAAAATGACATGTTTGGTTTCATATTTGGATGTTTACATGCCTTAAGGCAATTTATATGCATTTTATTTTTTTCTTTTAGTAAATTCTTATCTATTTTTCGCTTATGAACACAAAACTTATCTTACCTGAAGTTTAAAAAGTATTTTGCCAAATATGATTCTGAGTTTGGATTAAGTTTAATTGCTCTTGATGAGCAAAATTTATGTTGAAAAAAATGTCTTTCTGAATGAATTGTAGAAAATTCATTGTTCGTCTTGAAAATGACAACATACAGGCATTTTAAAAAAGGATGCTACTAGATCCTTTATACATAATTCATGTTATTATGGGAAACGTCAACACATTCTTTTCACATATTTAAATATCCAGGTGACTTCCTCAGTAAAAATCCCTTGCTTGTTGCTAATTTCACTCATTTGTACTTTGTCCCAACTATATACATATTTTTTCAAAGATACTAAAGAATAAAATTAAATGAAATCCCCTGGAGTTTTATAAGAACATGAAACAAGTTGCAGTTAATATTTGTTAATGAATATTACATTAAAAAGCATTTAAATTCTTATTGCAGTTAATAATGGTATTACAAATTTACCTTTTCTGGGTACATTTTGGCCTATTTTATTATGAAAGAAATACAAAAGTTAAAGATTTTTACTAAGCAGTGGTTGGTTGTAAGGTTTGGATATGTTAGAAGGCATTGTCTAAGGATAATAGAATGGTAGCTCAATTTTCCTCAGAGACTACCAGGAGAAACACCTAGTATCAGAATCAGTTTGTCAATAATTTCATTTGAGATATTTAGTTTGCAATTATTAAATAAAGAAGAAACATTATGGCTTGTTCTTGAGGATGAATCACTACTCAACAGTTCAAGCACAATAAAAATAAATAAATCAAATTTTCTAAAGCCCATAGCCAACATTGTTTCTCTAGAGTAAAATGAATAAATATATTTCTTGGTATAGGTAATAAACTGATAAACTGCTGTGCTATTATAATCTGAACAATTTAATCAATTTAAAAATGTATTCCTTAATAATACATTAACAATGAAAAAAAGTGCTTGAAATCACTGAATAAAACTGCTTACTATTGTTTTTGATTTCATACTCTATGTAGATTAATAGAAAGTAATGGCACACAAATGCTAAATAATACTTGATTCTTTTCTTAAAAATACTTCTTTTTGAATAATCAAAATAATTATAATAATATATATTATTAAGACAAATTCAAGACTGAGCTACTGTTTTTTAAAGTATGTAACATAACAAATTCTTCTCTATCAGATTTTAAATGACCTGAACTGATTTTTTCCAGTGATTTAACTTACAAACATGTAAATTATGCTAGATTGTAATTTTTCTAGTATTGAAACTACTTTAAATTCTTAAATAATATTTTAGAAATGCTACAAAGTAAAATGTACCATGAGCCACATTTGCATGTCCCCTTATACTAGGAAAATGCAATCATATAGTTTAATTAAAATTAAACTATATTTTAATGGCATAGAAGTTCCAAGTGAAATCTATTAATTATATGCAGAAGAAAAGGCCTCCAGGACACTTGAATAGTGCAACGAATGATGACTTACTAAAACCCAATAATGAGAGCTTTGTCTCTAGTAACATAAAACATATGATTTATTAAGTACCTTATCCTTCATGCTAGGATTGCTAAGAGCAAATGAGCAGAGCATATTAAGTAATATATATTATAAAAGCACCCATGTGTTATTAAGACTTGTTGCTATCTGACTTTTCACAGGATAATTCCTTTGAGATATCATATGAGGAAGTCTTTAATTAAGCGTATAATAAAACATGTCGATTTTAAGTCAAAGCAGATTATACTTTTAAAAGAAAGTTTTAAAAGTTATTACATTACAAAGTTCTCAGTTCTTCCCAGTTGATTAAATTTGTTGATAAAATTTTTAGTCTTCAGAAATAAAATATATTCTATGTTATTTTTCTTTGAATGTCAGAAGATAGTAAATTTCACCTTCGGTTTTTACTAAAATATTTAAAGAAAACAATAGCTCTTATAAAATCATTTTAAATTGGTAAGCTCTTTACTATTATTGCCAGAGAGAATATTGAACACTAATTTACCATTTGATGTCAATATTTAAAAACTACAATAAAGTACCAGCTTTGAGTAAAACATAATTTTAAAAATGATTCACTAATATTGCTACTACTTACAGAAATTTTTAGTTAAATATTTTATCTCAAGTAAAAGGAAACTTTTGTATAGGTAAAGACCATGGCAGCATGTTTTACATTTCCCTTGCCTATGAAAAAAATCAAGTAGGAATGACATATTTTAATCATTACTGGTAGGAAATGTTAGATTGAAACTTTTTTTCTAAAATATTTTTCATAGAATTTCAGAATCCCTTCCTGGATTCTATCATAGTGATCTTTTATAGTATTATTTGATCTTAGTTAATTTCACATCAATACTATTGTGGGTGTTGCTTTCCCTAGTTAAGAATTTTTGATTATTGTGTGACTATATACTTATATGTACTTTAAATTACTAACAAAAAAAAAAATGGTTCAGAATGTCACTTTTACTTTCCCATCTGTAAGTGCTTGTTTTTTTTTCTTCTTCTTTTTTTGCCCATAGCATAAGCTGTCCTCATAAATTTCCCTTTTCTTAGACTACTGCCTTTTTATTCATATATTTCGGCAAGGTTGAAACTTTAACAAAATCTAAAAACAGCCAAAGCTACCCAAACTATAAGTGTTTAATTTTAGCTTTTCATATTAAACATATATTTGACTTTGTTGCCTAAGGCAAAATCTTACCTCATATCAATGAAAGAAAGAAAACAGAAGCTAGAGAGGAGAGTTATAGAAAATGACTTTACATAAACATGACCACCTACCAAGCAGCTACTTTACCATTAGGAAAACTTCAACTTTGTAAGAACATAGATTAACAAATAAACGAACAACATACCTAAGTTGACAAAGCTCATAACCATGTCAGCATCATTCAGAAAGTTGGTATCATGTAGGCTGGCTAGAGGAGGACTCTGGGTGGTCAGAGGAGTGGTCCGAGATAACTGTATGCGGCGAGGATACCCATTGGGAGAGGCTGGGTATCCCTTTCTTGCCCCTCTGGGCTCTCCTGCCAAAGATGCCCTCACTGAATATTCCGACTCTTCAGGATTTTCTTCATTGGCCATGGCATTGTATAGGTCCAGCATAAAGAGAGGCGCAGAGGATGCTTGTTTTCCAGGTGAAAATGGTCTGGGTCTGTGAGGCAAACCCAAAATAGAGAGAATTTCCCTCTGTATTTCCCGTCTTTCGTGGTTCCGTAGTCTTCTATAAATAAAACTGGAGTGAACATGATTGTCTCCCAAACCTCCTTTTGCATAACCCACTAGAACCCAGCAGCTCCAGAGGAAACCCACAACACCCCTAAGTAAAAATACAGTCAGATGCATTTTTGTCCAAAAGCAGAAGTTTATATTTTTAGTTTTTCTTGTCCTCTTAAAAAAAAAAAAAAAAAAAAAAAATCTAAGTTCCTGGGAGGTACACTTTCCCAGTAGCTGAAAAAACAAATTTACCTATTCTTCATGACAGTGACATTTTTCTGAACACAACATCCTCACTGATTTTCCTGTCCTATTTTAAATATTTTGGAATGTGTCAAGAGTAGTTATTTCTAAGAAGGCTGAAACTCAGATTTCCAATTATCCACAGTTGTTAAGAGTTTTTGCTGCATTGATGTAGCAGAAGACGGCTAATATTATTTGATCAGATGACCTATGCATTCCTATATGAATTTATGATAATCAGGCCTTTGGTATTTGAATTAACGAAAGTTGATCTTCTGATAAACTGTAGCTCCCAAAGTTATCTTCACTTGCTGTTGAGTTCTTCTCAACCTTTGAGCTCTTTCCAAGACAAATCTTGATTTCTGAATCACAGATCTATGCTGATCTGCACCTTGGTGTTGGAATATATATTTGTCCGGCAGCTTGGTGATAACTTTAACATCTTTTGTGTCGTCTTAGTGTAAAATAATACTCAAGGTTGTACTATTCAAGTAAATGTGTTTCCCTGAATTTACTTGAAATCCTTCCTGTAAGTCCATTCAATCCGTTCTCCTTCTTACTGTTAATTCCACCTCCAGCAGGCACAAATATACCAGCCCTCTTCAAGAGAGATCTAAAGAGTAATGTAAGCACAACCCTGCTGGGAAAGAAGAGGCTTCTCATTGTAATTTGAAACTGGTAAAGCAAAAAGAACTTAACCCTTTTGCTACCAGAAAAGCCTCCATTTTCACAATTTTATAACCACGCATCTAACAGAGAACAGTGATGCATGGAGCACACAAGTTCTGGGGGAAAGAAAAGCCAGTTTTCAAGTCGCAGACTGAAAATTTTGCCACCCATTTTCTATAGTACTCTTTTAGATCTTTTTTTTTAATGGCATGCACTTAATATACATCTATATTAGTTCTCAGGTTGTGAGTAAATTAAAAATGATTTGTCTCAGTTCTATACTTAAGATGATTTCTAGTTTCTGTAAGTCATAAAAGTGTATTTCTTTAAAAATAAAAAGATGAGTTGTAAATTGAGGTAATTTGCTGTTTCTTAAGAGCAGCCAGATCTTTTTAAAATGAAAAACAGAGAATTAATCACTGGTAAATATATTCTAGTTCCCAAAGTAGTAGTTATAATAATTCAATCACAGTGATTAGATAACCCAGCATTAAGTGTCTTTAGATATCAAAATTTTAAGCAAAAAGTATATTCACATTTCTCTTTTTAAATCAAGACAGTTGGAACACAAATATCCTCAGATATAGTATCATGATTCTTGTACATCATTTCTTTTGAAATCTACACAGACTTACAAATTAGATATTTCCCACAAATTATACTCGGTTCTTTGATTTGTTTTAACCCATGCAAATAAACACAAATCAAATTTTCTTCATGACTACATGCAGATTAAAATTTGAGTTTTTAAAATTTGATGGGTAAAATGGGGAAAGCGTACACTTTTCTAAAATACCATACTTAATCTGAGGAAATGAGCAAAGTACGTGTTTATCCTTAATGTTTAATGCCTTTAAAAATTGGAAGTCTACAATGTTTTTGTGCAGCTATAATTTTCCTTACAAGCTCTCACTTAACCTTAGGGCTCACAGTACTTTCATTGTCTGGGATAGTTTTCTGATACCAATGTAAATTTATTGAGCAAATTCTAGAACTGTTATGAAATTTTAATGTTTTTCCTTTACTTTACCTAGAGGCGCCTGGTTTCTTGTTTAATTTCTTTTTAAATACTTCCTCTGAGTGTATAAAGAAAAGTCATATTTCTCACAAGTCTTCAGTTTATTGGTGAGTTCAAAACACTGAAAGGGCTTGCAGAATCTTATCATTTGCATCATTTTTCTTATACAAACTCACTGCACAAAAACTTGATGATTCTGTTTAATATTTGCCTTACTGAAAATTCTGTATTAATAGCCATGTAGGATGCCACAGTAGCAGACTCAAATTCTGACATACACGGAACACCCCTATAAAATCGCTATCACAAAGAATAGCAGTGACGCAGGTTGGAAGTAAATGAAGAAATACCATTTCAATCAGAAATAGTTCAAACTGCTAAAATTCTTGAAATTGCTTATTTAATATTCAAACCAAACTGCAAATTTTTGGTCATTGGTACAGATTCAAATCAATTCCTTTAAGGCAAAATTTTCTCTTCTACATTTATAAAACATGTTCTAGATAAAGTAACCTACGATTTTCTTCTGTATTTTAAAATAAATTACCAAGTTTATGAATTTGCCTCACATCTCTAAAGCACAGCATAGTTACAAAATAAAAATTGATCACACTAGAGGAAGAAACAACACTTACTATCTTCCGTATGTGCTGATTTTTTCCCCCAAGATACATGTGAAAAATAAAAATGAGACTAGGTGTCATGAGTCTCAAAAACTCATTTTCCCAAAGCACGATTTACAATATCAATTAATGTAATTGTAATTTAATTGCTTAACCAGGCATATAGACTACCGCTATATTGGAAATCAGTTGCTAATGTTCATGGTCAGAATTTTTAGTACCTACCACCCTCACCTTCCCTTCTAACTCAAACTAGATTTGGCAAACGTTCATTTTTAAAAAAGATCAACATGTGCAAGGAGAGAAAGAAAATAAAGAAAAACTCTTCCAGGAACAAAGGGGAAATGGTAACCACCAAATGAAAAGTCAGGTTTATTTTCAATTAAAAGCAAATATATTTTACTACATCATTTGGATGTCCAGGTCGATCTGTATCTAAGTATGTGACAGCAATTTGAAAGATATTTTGCAACTGCCAGTTATAAACATTCCAAGTTTCAGAGCATGTGTTTAAAGTGTACAAGGCATTGAACATACTGAATAAGCATATGCCGAGAAAGAAGATGTAGGGACAGGGGAAACGCCCAGGGCATAACAAGAATTGCTCCTAAAGATAAGTGTGTTTCGCAAAAAGGAGCCTTCATAAAAATACACAATGTAGTATTCGCCTGGGTATATTCTTATGTAAGGGACCTTCTGGTAAGGAACGGAGACAGTGGACTCCACATAAGACTTATTTCTCCACTGTCATTCTTTCTTTTCATTTTTCGCTTTCCTTCACTAACATTTGACACATTTAATCCATAGATATACAAACCAACTATGTCCAATCAACCAATTCCATTTTTTTCCCAGCTTTTCAAAAGATATTTGCTCCAAAGAAATTTGAAACATTTATAAGTCTGTTTTGTTCTAGAAAAGGATCTTCCTATTTCACTTCTGGTTTTCTGTTGTTGTGGCGCTTTCTCCTTGAAACAAAATCTCCTAAAAGAAAGATTTGACTGCAGTGAAAGATAGATACTCAGTGGAAGTGGCATCTGCATTCCTAAATTACTTCTCAAGTTTGGAAAATAATTCAAAATCATTTGAAGATGATCATAAAATTCCTAAGCAGAGCGATCTTAAATTGTGTGGAGGGAGTAGGGGGGAAAGGTGGAAAGAAGACCATTTGGACATTGAAGAGGCTGGCAGCAGTGGGAGAATTCAGGGAAGGTATCCCCTTAACGAAACTTTTTGGTGAATACATACACAAGTGCAGAACAGAGCAGCATCTGTGATATTACATTCCTTCAGTTCACCCTCTTTCTGAGCAAAAACTATAGCATACGTATAAGCAGAGAATATGGTGTCTTCCAAAGAAAGACAGAACAGTGCTACAACACCACCATCTGACTTAGATTTGCCTTCCGTAACCTGAAAGGGATCGTGATCACGGGCAGCCTGTAGTTTTTGTCTATCTGGTTACTAGTTGTTAAGGAAAACTTGGAAATGCATAATAAAATGCAATCACCAAAAACTTTTGAAATGTTTGGTATTAGTTTTAATGGATGGTGACATTATTGAATAGTTTTAAGTGAACAGAGGATTTTTCAACATGCTTTGTATTATCACATGTTCCTGAGATTGTTTTATATTATTTCATGCAAGTAGGTATTCCAACAGGTGTTTCTAAGGAGAATAAACCAAGACTTAATAATTAAAAATCAGACACTGTTAGTGAAATACCAGTTTAAGGATTGTTTCTGACAAATAAACTCTAATTAACTCATCTCAAAACAGTTATTTGGCCAGATGTTTTTACCTGTCATTCAAATTGGCAGATTTTACGTAATTAGATAGGCTGACCATTAAGCAGTTTCGTAGTCAACCATGAAAGAATACTTTCACTTGTAGAACACTTCATAATTTTAGAAACGCATATATAATAACCCAGGATTTGGAATTATTCATTGATTTATTAATTAAGCAAACATTTATTGTATGTGATGTGACTATTATGTGCTATATGCTGTAGATACAAATAACAAATTAAAAAATGATGCTCATCCTCACAGGATTTATCATATGTTTATTATACAATCAAATGGTATCATCATTTCAAGAGATTTATGGACATAAAAGTATTATTTAAATGTAGTTATTAATCAAAGGAGATTTCTACATTTTTCTTGAGATATTAGCTAGAATGCAAGCTGCATGAAAATAGGTGCTGAGTGTATTTTGATCACAAGTGCAAAACAGTACCTATCAGCAACTCAATTAATATTTGTCAAACAGTCCTTTTTTTTTTTTTTTTTTTTTTTAGCAAAGACGAACAATATCCCAGGGATATTTTAAGGGTAATTCTCTCTGACAGCAAAGCCGTAAGGATTCATTAAGCTCATGTGTTGATGAATTTCTGTAGCTCTTAGCAGGTAGGCTCCCCTAACCTTCTAATGGGTTCCTTCAAGAAGAAACCAGCTTATTACATGTCTTACCCTACAGTTATGAATCTAAGTACAAATTTGTGTCAATACTACACAATTGTGATGACTCAGAAGGAAAGGCATTATGTAATGAGTTATATAATTACATTAGCACTTGTAAAATACATTGGTCTATCATCGCAAGGAAAGCCCCTTGAATCAGAGTAGCCCCTGACCTGAATGAGCACTTCTGTACCTGTCAGTTAATGCGTCATTCCTGTGAATTCTAATGGCTTATTTTATGCGTTTTTGTTTTGTTTTGTTGATGCTGTTTTTATGGCCCGTATTACAATGCAAAGAGCCCAGAAAAGGACCGCTTTTTGTTTAACAAACATTAGCAATTAACTCCACACCTGCTAAGGCTCAGCAGATATATACAGAGATGAAACCCACACTACACACTGGGATGAAATGTGCACTCAGGAGGTCTGAAGCTTGGAAAAAGGAACTTAAGGCCTGCTAGCGAGTACCAAAGTAAGAGCTTTTAAACCTACACTCTTCATATCTCACACTTTTGCAGATGGCTGACTCTAACTACAAGCATCTTGCCAATAAATTGACCAATTCAAAACCTGTAGGAATGTAACAGTTCAATGAAAGACACAACTGCCAATTTATGTCAGTCATTCCCATTAAGAACATGTTAATCTTCTGTGGAAAATAAAGTCTATAAATGTCACTAGCCATGTGTTCAAATGAGACAATTTGAACGAAATTTAAAAATTACCTAATATAAAATTGCCTTGGTAGCATACTTACTATTATCTGTACTGTTTTGAGTAAATGGCCTTACTTTTCCACAGTATCTTTTTTTTCCAGGAAACAAATAATATTTTATAAAATCTTCTTTAAAAGCTTTAGGATGAATTTAGAACCTAACAAATTAGCCCCAAATACAACACAAAAATCAGCAATAAAAGGAATTTGTGTATACGTCACTTAAGATCCATTAATATTCTGCAACATAAGAAGATAAGAACTCTGTTTCCTACGACATGATATACTGCAAAAATATAACTACTAATGGGGAAGGTGGACAATGATTAATACTCAAGCCATAAGAATATAATATCCCTCTAACACAAAGGTTCTCAAACCAGGCTGCACGTTGGAATCACAAATTGGGGGCAGGAGGACATTTTAAGAAATACTGAGGGTGGGGTCACACTAAGACCCTAATTAAATCACTAGTCTTGGGGAGGAGGCCAAGCATCAGTATTTTTTAATGCTGATTAACATGTAGCCAAAGTTGAGGACCTCTAATAAATAGTCTTGGCAACATAGAAACCACTGCACGTATAACAAGACTATGTTTCAGTATCATAAGAGTTTCCAAAACAATAGATTTTTGACTTTTCCCTGATTGCTGCTAAGTTTCCATGGTATACAATAAGTTGTTCTTTAAACAAATACACAATGCTTGTGTCCAGAAAATCTTTTGCAACCATTTATAGACTAAATATTAGCTCCTTCTGCACCTACCAGAGCAATAAATAAAACAGGTAGTCCCCACTCTTCCCAAATTTGTAGATCAGATGTTTCTAGAACAATTTCCTTAGATATTTGCATTTAAATATTGAGCAATTTCTTATACATAAAATGTGGCTGTATCACAGAGCGATTAAAAATGTATTTTTCAAAATTGGCATCTACTTATTACACAGTCCTCTTGGCTCATTTGTAGTAGTTCTTTCTTGGATTATAATAGAATGTGAATCATAAGTCCTCCTCCACTACAAAACTTTAAAATTTGTTTAAAAAATTCAATCATCATCTGAACTTACATAATAGGTACCCTCCATGGCTATACTAGACATGTTCAGTTCTGAAATTTTTCCACTTTCCTGGCTCTTAGAGTGGGGGGTGTGTGTGTGCACATATGTGTGTCCCTCGGCAGTGTGTGTTTATTTCTGAAGTTTCCCCTTATACTGGATCTCCTTTCGAGATCTTCATTTCCCTGTTACTTTCTATATTTAAAATATATTGATTTTTCTCTTCTTAAACCTTGCATTCTCTTTATATCTTTTGTTCCTCCATTTCACACTAAACTCTTTATCTCTGTTTCTCCATTTTTAAAAGCCTTATCCCTCCCAGTTTTCTTATCTAGAACTCTCTTTCAAGTGTGTAACTGTTTTCTTTATCTCTCACCTTTCACCGCCCCTCTTTTTCTAAAGAGAGGGATTCGATCTTACCCTCCCCCCTCCTAATCTCTAGTTCTTTCTTCTTCCTTCTAGAACAGTTGTATTTTTTCTAGCTGCATGTTCATCAGCAAGGCAGTGATGACAGTATAATAATATTCTACCCATCTGATAAATGCATTTTACCTTTAAACTGCTTTTTTGGAGCCAGATGCAAATATTGTAGCTTATCAACCCAACTCTAGATCAGTGTTTTCAGATGCAGATGTAAGTCTTTTTTAAATATTCACAACTTTTTAACTCTTTCTGGCCAAAATGATAACAGTAACAAGAGCGGTAATAATAACTCTCAATTTGTTTATTTATTTTTTTTTTTTTTAAGAGATAAGGTCTCACTATGTTGCCCAGGCTGAACTGCAGTGGCTATTCATAGGCACAATCATAGTGCATTACAGCCTCAAATTCCTGGTCTCAAGCAAACCTTCTGCCTCAGCCTCTCAAGCAGCTGGGACTATTGGCACATGTCACTGCACTCAGCAATAACTCTGCATTTTAATGAGATATGCAGCCTCATAGTAAAAATAACCTAAACAGCTACTGAAATTATATCCTAATGTCAATCCATACTTAGCATAATTGATGATTATGCTTTGAGTCCAAGGCATTAACTTATTAACACACAATAGTTTTATATACTGACATGAAATACATTTACTAGTAGGCTCTAATCTAATATCAATAGCACTTAATACTATATCTTCTAAAATGTCTTTTAAGACATTTACTCCTTTTCCTGAAAAAATTCTCTAGATATTATGCTTATCAATTGTGTTTTATCTTCCAGCCATTTCTAGGGAATTAAAGTTAAGCCAAATTTTCTACAATTTCTATTATAATCTAGAAATTCCTCATACATAGATAGACTACTCTGTATTTTCAAACATGCTTCTTAAATGAATGATAAAGATCAGTCTGATGGTATCCCTCAGAGTGAGACAAATGTTAACACTCACAACTGGTCAAATTTTTCAAGAGGTCTCTCTGTGGCGAGGATTATTTTCATGGAAATCTGGAGGAGTTGGAATACTCTGAGCTTTTTCTGTTCTAACTATACAAATTTCAATGGGTATTTGGCTCCACAATTACAAGCCTAAGACTATGCTAGCATAATTCCCCTACCAAACTGAAGTCTAAATCATCCATATACACTGGAATCAGAAACTCTTAGAAGGATAAAACCAATAACTACAGGGCATGAGCTTAAAACCCATCGCTCTATAATATTTACAGTATTATCTTTGCAACTATCTAAATGCCACGTGGATGCTTGGCTCTTTCTGGCAGACACTCACTATACTAACGTGTGTTCAAAGAATGTTATAAAAATTCTTCAGTTCCCATTGCTTATAATTTTTGCACTTCCATGAGTTATGTCAAGGATGTTTGAGGGAGCAGGGTGCTTGGCAAGAAAAGTACATGGGATTTACAGCCAGGAAAGTAGATTTATATCTTGGTTTTGCCACTTTCTGTCTGAATGACCTTGGAAAATTCACTTTGGAATCATACAACTGAGATTAATAGGAAAGAGTCACATTTCTGAATCTAAGTTTATCCGTAAAATAGGAAAAAAAAAAAAAAAAAAAAACCCTTACCATGGGGTTGATGAATCCATTAAATGAGAGCATGGATGAGAAAATGCTTCATAAAAGTCAACATGTTTCATAACTTATTATCACAGACACATGGCCCAGTAAAATTGGGATTCTTGCAAGCTTTTCCGTTGGTTAGTCCACTCTGAAAAACTGAGACTCAATGTTTGTATTCCTGTTTAATCACTTGATGAAGAGAAAAAACTTAAGAATTGCTTCGAAAAGACTGCTTCCCAAAATAAGATTGTTATGTCTACAGATAAAGTTAGACAAAGCCAGGCATTTTATGCTGTTATCTTTATGCACAATCTCCTAACATATTGGAGGACATATAGCATTTCTCTATTTGGTGATATTCTTTCATTGTTTTATCCATCTCAAATCTCTTCCTACGGTATGCCAGTGCAGTGGCAATAGAAAAAATAGGCTTGATTAATTAACTGCTCCTCCATGACACAAGGAAAAAATTTAAAATGCACATCTACCCTGAGGTTTTCCATTAGTGTTAAGGGAAGTGGTCAACTTCAGAACACGGTGAGTGAAAAGAGATGAAGAATCAGCTTGTTCAGCTTTGCAGCAAGTAAGCAAAATACAACTGACTGGACTGGGAAAATGGATTATTTAAAGCATGTAAGTATCTGCCTGCAAGATGTGGTATTCAACAATGGAGACATTTACACAATTGAGAACATTGGTTTTGCTACCTCCTAACTTGTTACATGTTAGAAAGATCACTTAAAACCTCTGCCTCAGTTCCTTCACCTTAAAGAATGGGATATTGATAAGATTTATTCAAGAGGATCATTACGATTCTTAAATGACACAGTATGTAAATATTTTTTCATAAACGTAAAGCAATCTTTGTGACAGCATTTGCCACCATGTATTATTCAGAACACTGTCGTTGAGAGGTATACAATTTTCATGCCTTTACAGAGAGATTGCCCAAAGCATTTGGCAGGCTATTGCACATTTAGATTAAACAAAGATTGTGGTGAAGAAGAGTTATAGTATACAGCATTTTTCAAACAAATTTTACCATGGAAACATTTATCTAAGGAGCCGATTGCTGTTATGCAAAACATATCCTAAGATTGATCTTCACCCAGAACATTTTGGGAAACAATCAGTCTGTCTTGTTATAAATGGAGAGGCAAGATAACACAATGATTAAGAGCCTGTGTTCAGGAACCAGACTGAATTTGAATCCTGGGTCCACTATTTTCAAACTGTGTAATCACGTTCTCCCTCAGTTTCCTGATCTTTAAAATGGAGATAATGACAAGTTACTATCACTCTGGGTTTTCTGAAGATTAAATGAGTTAATAAATGTAAAAAGACCTGGCCAGGGACCTGGCACATAATAAATAACAAATGTCAGGTACCATCAGATCTTACTGCTTCTTGGAAGACAGAATTTTCTTCTTTTGCGTATTATAGCCTCAGTATTATTACAGACACAATGTTTGGCATACAGATGCCCAATAGAATGAATGTTTATTCATTTGTTTAAAAAATATTTACTAAGCATCTACCTGTAGCTAAACAACAGTACCTATTAACATTAATAATTGTTTATATCTTTCATTATTGTACTAATGTAGTATCAAAGTCTAAAAAATGTATGTCATGATTGGGATTGGGCCGTATAAACTTTATCAGTTTATATAACACAGCTCAAAAAAATGCATCCTACAGTCTAATACACAACAGTCAAAATGCCCAGCTCCTAAAGCACATTTTCTTATGCCAATATGACCTATAACAACACTGGCCAAGTGCACCAGATAACCTGTAACAAATATCAGTCTAGAAACATGTATTTTTAACAGTAGTTCTTTTGAACTGAAAAGATAGCTTCACTTTTTCAAATTATTTAAATTCCTTGAGAAATACTACATAGAAGAAAGCAATCATAACATGAGTCCGAGGTATAAAAATGGTTCATGACTTTTGTTTTCTCTCCCCAAGTCTCCATGAACAGCCTGAGACTGTTATTTGCATTCTTTCCATTGATGAGGGAGTAAAAAAAGAGGAAATTAAAACTGGTCTAACCTGTTCTGTCCTAGAAATTTTTCTTAGGTTAGGTGGCAAAGGAGCTTTAAATGAGTGAATAAATCATTTAAAAAGACTTTGCCACTAACATTGATAACTGAAAAATAAATACGTTTTTATTCATTTTGGTAAAATCGATTATAAAAAAACTTGTTTGGGTTCACCAAATAAAAATAGCTTTCATCCAAATACATAAAGGCTTTGTTTAAAAGGAGTTTTAAAATTGCTATGAATGGTGCATTTATTTGTATTTAGTATTACATGCCAAATATAGCCAATTCATAAATCGTATATATAGTAGATGGATAAAATTCCCAAGTTCGAAAATGCAATCATTATAAATAGTAGAATTTGCTTCTTTTCACATTTACAAAAGTAAAAATGAAAGTCTTTTGGTGTTCAGACCAAACTAAAAAAAAAAAAAAAAAAAAAAATCCCTAAACTTCTGTTTTAGAATTTTGATGCCAAGCTTTGGCTAAGGCAGTAACAATCCAGAGCACTGTTGCAAAGCTCTAAAGAAATGAGTTTTTATACAAACACTGACAGGCTCTGACCATCAGTGGCGTTACAAGGCGCCACCATAATTGCAGTCTCCTTAAGACTTAACTTATTTCAGGCTAAGTAGGAGAGCCAATATTTTGTATTTTAATTAAGAAACCTGGACTTTGTTTATAATAATTGACTATTAAGTCAATTCTTGCCAGGACATACTTGTAAAAGAGAATTTTGCCTCAAGTAAGCTCTCGTTTAAGATTTTGGAACAGGTTTAGAATTTAGGATTGAAATCTTTTTCGATTATTTATTTTAGTTGCTTTCATAGTAATACTAACTAATAGCATAAGAATATATTTGTGTATATTTTCAATCTATTCATCAATGTCCATAAATGTTTATTATTTGCTTCTTGAAGAAAACCTTAATGCTAATGATGAAAATAGATTGTCTGCTATGAAAACAAAATCCAAATTGTTTCCTTCATTAACTAGTTAGACCCGAAAACAAATCACTGCTTGCATAGTATTGTAAAATGAATCAATCAATATTCAAGACAGAGTAGAATATCAGAGAGATAGGAATAGCAAAGAGATAATCTAATAACAAGTAAAATATTTTAGATGGGAAACACTCACACGCTGATTTTGAAACTGTCTCATTTTTCAGCTGTGCAGATCAAACCATCCTATGCAACAAATATAATACTTTAATGCTCATATTGTCAAAATTTTTTCTCCTCAATTATAATAATTTTTGGTACATGTGAAAATAGTAGTATTGATTAATATTTTTTTTAAAAGTCAATTAAAGGTAGAATATATCTGAAAAGTTTACCTCTAGAAAAATGAACTTCCAAAGGAAACCAAATGGAACACTGCCACCTTTTGGTTACATAACTGTAAAGTTGCAGTTTACTGTAGCCTGTTTGAGTGGAAATGTTTAAATATACTTTCAGCTTTTAGAAAGAATAATCCTATTTATGCTGGCATGAAAATAAACCCCTTTAACTTTTGCTTTCCAGTTATGGCTCTTTATTTCTTTCCATTTTGCTAAATTTATCCCAAAACTCTTGAACTTTAGAACCTGGAAATAATTCTTCCTGTTTATTTTGTAAAGAATGGCAAATAATGACCTCGTAATGAAAAACACAAAGGGACTTTTATATCCTAGGGCTCTGTTGTGAACATTTCTTTTACTTCTCTTTATGCCAAACCACACCACTCCTCTACAGAACAGAATTTGCAATGACACACTCAAATTCACCAAAGTACTAATTGCATTTCTTTCAGCTAGAGGGATTTATCCCTTCTCACCCCGTAAGTATTTTATGTATATATTTTAAATTATAGGTAAAAAATGATACAGTAGGTGCTTAGGCACATCTAGGGACCAATTGGTGGGTGAGAAGAAATGAAAGGCTATACGAAGACATAGATTTCACTTAGGGCAGGATCTGAAATTATGAGCTTGTTTAAGCATGGGGTCAAAACAAAATAAGGAAAATCAAGAATAGGAGAGAAGACAAACATTAATAAATAAGGTAAATAAAGGAATTGATCGAACGGCAAATTATCCAATTTTTTTCAGTCCGATTCCCACAACCTAGCTTGACTGTACTAACAAAGCACCTCTCTAGCTATAAAAGTAGAGAAACAATAAGTAACATATAATCAAATTAATAAGATAAAATACATAGATGAACTTAAAGGAAAGAAGAGAAATTTCTAGGCACCAGCAACAAAGAGGAAATGTAAAACAAGAGAATTTATAAAATATCTCAGGAGATACTCAAGGGGTTAGTGATTATGCTTAGTTAAAGCCACTTTTCTAGGGGCTGCAGATTAAACATTCATACAAGGATGTGAACATGACTTTGGACATATGTGGGGTTATAAATTAAACCTGAGATTCCTATAGAAATCTAGGGATGACCTCTGAATGATAGAAGAAAGGGATAAAATCATAACATGTAGAGAAGTAACAAGGATATTTGATATGTCCTGAGGATCTAAATGAAAAAAATTTAAGTCTCCTTTACAAATTAAAACAAAATCACTGGACCTGGTGGTTCATGCCTATAATCCCAGCACTTTGAGAGGCAGAGGCAAAAGGATTCCTTGAGGCCAGAAGTTTGAGATCTGCCTGGACAACATAGCAAGACTCCCTTCTCTACAAAAAATAAAAAAATTAGCCAGACGTGGGGGTGTGTACCTGTAGTCCCAATTACTCAGGAGGCTGAGGTGGGAGGATTCCTTGAGCCTAAGAGTTGGAGATTACAGTGAGCTATGATCTCACCACTGCACTCCAGCCTGTGCAACAGTGTGGAAACTTTATCTGTTAAAAAAAATTAAAACAAAATCCTTCATGGTACTCTGCTGTCATTAAGGATACTAATAGAATTCTCAAGCCTCAGAATTAAAAAGTAGTCTTAAACTAACTGAACAAACATAACATGATGCATAGCATCACTTGAACAAACTAGAGTCCACAGCATTCAAACATGGGACGGTGGGAGGGGATCTTTATTGATGAGGAATTCAAAATCAAAAACTGCAAACCATATGAGGAAATAATCTAACATGAGCAGGAATCATCAAATAAAACAGCAGGAGGTATTACACATCCCAAAACTGGAGGGAACAGAACCATCTGAAGTAAACTTTTAAAACTATTCTTAAGGAGAAGGGCTGAGCAAGATGGCTCGATAGAAACCTCCAGCGATTTTCCTTCCACACAAATACCAAATTCAACAATCATCCACGCAAGCAAGCACCTACAGAAGAACCAAAAATCAGATGAGTGATCATACTACCTAGTTTTAACATTATATCAAGGAAAGAGGAACTGAAAGGACAGAAAAGATAGTCTTGCATTGTCTACACCACCCCTACCGCAACTCCCTGCAATGCCAGGCCAGGACACCCGGGGGAGAGAGAATCTGTGTGCCCCAGAGGAGGGAGAGTGAAGTGATTGTGGGGCTTTGCATTGAAACTCAGGGCCACTGTGGCACAGGAGAACACAGCACAGGGCAGGATTCTGCCTGTGCCCATGGAGGGAGCATTTTGATGGGCCTGGCCAAAGGAAAACTCTCTGTCCTGAAATAGGAGTTACAGTTAGGCCCACCACCAGCTGACAAAAGGCAACCTGGGGCCTGGACTAAATTCATAAGGCAGTCTGGTCACAAGGGCTGCAGTCCTTTGGCAGTTCCTGTGGCTGTACCGGCTCTGAGCCAGTGGACTTGGGAGGCACGTGACCCGGTGAGACAGCACCACAACTGCCACGCCGGTGCCTGTGTCACCCCTCCCCCAACTCTATGCAGTGCAGCTCAGGGAGAGTCTTCTACACCTCGGGAAAGGAAAGGGAAGAGTTCAGAGGGCTTTGTTTTGCAACATGGGTACCAGCTCAGCCACAGTAAAATAAAGTATCAGGCAGACTCCCGAAGCCCTTGAATCCAGGCCTTAGTCCCTGGATGGCATTTCTGAACAAACCCTGGGCCAGAGGGAAACATGTTGTCCGGAAGGGAAGGACCCTGTTCTGGCAGGATTCGCCACCTGCTGACTAAAGAACGTTCTGGCAGAAGACAGAAAGACAAAAAGGGCTTAAGCTAGTTCTCTCCAGACCTTTTATGAGGCACTAACACATTCATGAGGGGGAAGCCCTCATGACTTAATCATTTCCTAAAGCCCTAGCTCTAAATATGGCCACAATGATATAAAAATCTGTTTTAAAATTTTAAAAATATGGCTTAGAAACAAACTATTTAGGAAAGATAATTTAATGGGCATGCCACTTATGTACTTCTTGAGAATATTTTATCTAAGGATAAGGTATAAAATAAGCTGTGTTGGTTTAGAATATCTATAATACTAATGCTGAGACAATTATTTATCTCTACATGTATGCCTATAAAAGCATCACATGAAATTTTTCTTTTAAAATTTAGTTCCAGGGAAACATGTTTTTGTAATTTCATCATTCATTCATTCATTCAGTAAATACTTTATTGCCTTACCATAGGTTAAGCATTTAGGTTGGTACTGGAAATACGCGTGCTAAACAAAAAGTATGTCTGCTCTCGTGGAAGCAATGTCTTTCTTCTAAGAAACAAATATTAAGCAACTGACCACATGTAAAAAAATGGTAAGGTAGAAGTTTTAACCAACAACCCTCAAATGGCATAGTCAGATATCAAAGAGTAGTGCTAGACAAAAATAAGTATTTACAAGGGAGATTTATATAAAAACCAGTTAAACAACCAAATAAATCCTTTAACTCAGGAGTAGAAAGGGGTCAAAAGTAGGGAAAACTGCTGATGTGTTGTTGAGTCCCTCCTCCTTTTCAGGGGAAAGAGCTGAAGGTGAGTATCTGCCTCTGTGCCTATATTCCCAGAATTCAACAAAACAAAAGATACTGGAGGGTTTTCCAGAGACCAGATGTGGACCACAGATGAGGGTGAGTCGGTGTGTTGAGTCATGATAAGTGCCCCAGCCCATGAAGAGTGAACTGGCTACAGTAGAGAGAAGTTAAAAGCCACCCCTGGATTCCTAGAGACTAATAAATAAATAAATAAATAAACCCTAGGTCACAGCATCCTTTACAACAAGAAATAGTAAATGAGAGGTCCATGCTGACGGAGGGCAGCAGGGAGTCTTGAATCCACATAAATACCTTTTCATAGACCCCTTAGCCATCTGTATGTCTTTTTTGGAAAAATGTCTATTCAGGTCCTTTAACCATTTTTTAAAATTTTTTGGTCGTTTTTTGGTTTGGGTGTTTTTCTTTTGTTTTGTTTTGTTTTGTTTTGTTTTGCTGTTAAGTTGTGTGAGCTCCTTATATGTTTTGGATGTTAATCCCTTACCAGATACATGGCTCGCAAATATTTTCTTCCATTCACAGGTTGCCTTTTCGTTTAGTTGATTGTTTCTTTGCTGCATAGGAGCTTTTTAGATTGATATACCTCTTGCTTATTTTTGCCTTTGTTGCCTGTGTTTTTGGTGTCATATCTAAAAAAAAATCATTGCCAAGATCAATGTCAAGAGGTTTTTTACCTATGTTTTCTTTCAGGAGTTTTATAGTTTCAACTCTTATGTTTGAGAATTTAATCCATTTCAAATTAATTTTTGAATATGATGTAAGGCAAGGGTCGAATTGCATGTGGATATCCACTTTTCCCAACACCATTTGTCAAAGCTGTATTCTTGGTGCTCTTGACAAAGACTGCTTGCCCATGTGTACCTGAGTTTATTTCTGCACTCTCTATTCTGTACCATTGTGCTAAGTGTCTGTTTTTATGCTAACACTATATTATTTTGATTACTATAGCTTTGTAACATAGTTTAAAATGAGGGAATGTGGTTCATTCAGCTTTGTTCTTCTTTCCCAAGATTGCCTTGGATATTTGGGGTCTTTTGTGTCTCCATACAAATTTTATGATTTTTTTTTTTCTATTTCTGTGAATAACGCCATTGGAATTTTGATAGGGATTGTATAGACATACAAATGGCCAACTGGCATACGAAAAGATGCTTAACATCACTAATCATCACAGAAATACAAATCAAAACCACAATGAGATAGCACCTCACGTCTGTTAGAATGGCTATTACCAAAAAGACAAGAGATAGGTTTTGGTGAGGATATAGAGAAAAGGGAACCCTTGTACACTGTTGGTGGGAATGTAAATAGGTATAAACCATATAGAAAGCATTATGGAGATTCTTCGAAAGTTAAAAATAGAATTACCATATGATCCAGCAATCCCATTTCTAGGTATGTATCCAAAGGAAGTGAAATAGTGTCTTTAAGATATATCTGCACCCCCATGTTCGTTGCAGCATTATTCACAACAGTCAAGATATGAAAACAACTTGTGTCCATCAGCGGATGAATGGATGAAGAAAATGTATGCCTATGAAATATTATTCAATCATAAAAAATAAAGAAATCCTGTCATTTGCAACAACATGAATAAACCTTGAGGATATCATGCTAAGTGAAATAAGCCAGGCACTGAAAGACTAATATTGTATGATCTCATTTATATGGAAAATCTAAAAATGTTGCACTCATAAAAACAGCGTGGAACAGTGGTTGCCAGGGACAGGAGGGTGGAGAAAATGGAAAGAAGCTGATCCAAGGGTACAAACTTTCAGTTATAAGATGACAAGTGCTGGGAATCTAATGTACAGAGTGAGTGGTGATGGATGTATTAATTAATTTGATTGTGATAATCATTACACAATGTGTACGTGCATCGAGTCATCCCCTCGTACACACTGAAAATATACAATCTTCAATTGTCAATTAAATATTTTCAAATAAAAAGAACAAGAATACAAAATAAACAGGTCATGTTGAACACTGCAGGCCCCGAGAATATAAAGTAAGCCCAAAGGAAAACTTGCAAAGAAATAGTTTGTTATTTGTATCTCCCTGTATTAGTTTCCTAAGGATGCCACAACAAATTCTCACAGATCGGGTGGTTTATAACAACAGAAATTTAGTGTCTCGCAGTCGTGAAGCCTGGAAGTCCACGACCAAGGTGTCAGCAGGGCACACTCTCATGAAGCCTCTGGGAGTGCATCCTTCTTTGCCTCTACTAGCTTCTGACGGCTGCCTGCATCCTTGGTGTGCCCTGATTTGCATATGCACCACTCCAGCTCTGCCTTCCTCTTCACGTGACCTCCTGGCCTGCGTGTCTGTCTGTCTCTCCTCTCCTTACAAGGATACAAGTCATACTGGATTTAGGACCCACCCTACTACAGTGTGCCTCATCCTAACGAATTACATCTGCAAACCCAATTTCCAAAAGAACACACGTTCTGAGGTTTTGTGTAGACATGAATTTTTGAGGACTTTCTTCAACACATCCCTACCTCACCACCATTCAAATTCCCAGAGTGGTCAGAAAAGACAGCTAGTGATGGAGGACGTAAGACAGGTCAGTGAAAGGGAAAATTCTGCTCAATTCCTTCAGTATTCAGAAGAAATTGCACTTCCGTAGAGCCCAAATGTTAGTCATCGGCCTTGTACCAGATCGCGGCAAAGCTTTTATGACAAAATAAGCTAAATAATAAGTTATGGCAATAATAAGATAATAAAGATACATATGCGTATCTTTACCATATCATTATACCACATGTATATGTATACATACATTTGTATATAAATTTCAACTCAAGTATTAATAAAATTGCAAAATGTGCTCTTTTGGAAAAAAATGTTTTTTAAAATTCTGATAGTTTTGTCTTTCCTGCTTTTTTTACCATTAAAATGTATGTTATGTGAACACATTATAGTGATAGCAGATGGAAGTTCTTTTTTTATTGCTCTTAATTGTCAAAAATAAATATAAAATTTTAAAGCTGGCAAATTTATGTCATAAAAATTTGAAATAATATTAGCTTATGAAATTTAGAAGTCTGGGAATCATAGATAATCTAATAACAAGACTTTCACATGGGCCACTAGAGGAGCAAAAATACCCCTCAAATAAGAAACGGACTCTTCTTTCACTAACTAAAATTGCCTGTTATCCTGGGCTTTTGGCTCAGATACTCTCACAGCTACTAAGCCTGTTTTTATTCCTGTATTTATTTGATCCCTATACTTTATTTCTCAATTTATTCAATCACTATCATCTTTTTTTTTTTTTTTTTTTTTTTTTGAGACAGAGTCACACTCTCTTGCCTGGGGCGAGTGCCGTGGCGTCAGCCTGGCTCACAGCAACCTCAAACTCCTGGGCTCGAGCAATCCTACTGTCTCAGCCTCCCGAGTAGCTGGGACTACAGGCATGTGCCACCATGCCCGGCTAATATTTTCTATATATATTTTTAGCTGTCCAATTAATTTCTTTCTATTTTTGGTAGAGATGAGGTCTCGCTCTTGCTCAGGCTGGTCTCGAACTCCTGAGCTCAGGACGATCCGCCCACCTCGGCCTCCCAGAGTGCTAGGATTACAGGCGTGAGCCACGGCGCCCGGCCTCAATCACTGTCATCTTACCTATCATAGTCCAAATGGTCACTTAATTCAGTGCCACCCTTCATAATGATAAGGAAAACCCCATCTGTTACTTGGCATATCAGCCACCTGAGACCCCCACTCCTCACGGAAGAACCGCATCAGCATAATGCTAACCTATTACCTGACATATTAACTAACCTATTACCTGGCTTGCTAGCCACCTGAGACCCCACCCCTCGGACCATCCCAACTTAATAAAAGTGGGAAAAATCGGGTAGACAGGGCTCAGAATTTGGTAGTGAGACCCCTCTGAGCCCTCCAGCGAATAAACTTTGATTCTCCAACTTTCCATATGCCACTCGGTTTGTCCTCGGGACCACCCACTGTAACACTTGCTGTAGCAATAAGATCTCTGAATTCCTCATCTCCTTACATCTTTAGCATTCCCACCTAACCCACTATTTGCTCGGGTCATGCCAATTGACTTCATTCTCTGTTTCTGTTAACAGTCACGCCCTATTAGTTGGGCCCTCCTCACCACTGCATATGTCACTTATTACTATTACTAGACTGTCGCTCTGTATTAATGTCTTCACAGTGGCTCCTCGAGCTTGTCTGGTTTCCTCAGCCTTCAACTCCAATCCTGTATTTACTTTACACGTCTTCAGCTGATGCCATAATTTATTGAGAAGTTTTAACAAACCTGAAATTAATTTCCTATGAACCTCAAAATGAGTCTGTATTCCTATTTTCTTCTTCTCTGCTGTGTCAAACAAAGAAGTGCCCGTGAACATACTTAATGCCCCTCAGTTGCAATAATTCCATACATACTACCTTGCCCAGGTTCATCCTTCACTACTCATTCCTTTTTAATATTTCCTACCATCCTGCCTTTGTCATTCATTTGCTCCTTTCTTACCAATGTCTCAATATAATACAAACTCTTTGTTTTCACCTGCCATTCCCTCAAATTATCATTCACTCTGTCTCTCCTTTCCAAAGTGCCATCATTTTATCACTACGCATTTGGTTAACTGCTAGCATTAAGATTTTGTCCACATGACTTAGCCGAAACTATGTCCTTACATGTCAACTCTGTTCTCCTAATTATAATATAAAATTGATTTTCTCCATTATTGACTTTTTTATATATCCCAACAGCATTTGACACTGTAGTTACAATATTTAACAATGTTGACCCATTATTGACCATGAAACTTTTTTTTCTCTTGACTTACATGGCACTGATTCTTCTTTACTTTGTATATTTAGGAAATGCTCTGATGTGACTTTTTCATTGGCTCCTCATCCTCCTCTGCCTAGATAGGTAGGTAGATAGATAAAATCTACATATATGTAGATAAAAATCTGCTTTTCATGGCTTCAGGCAATACCATGTTGAAGATTATTAGCAAACCAATGTCTCTAGTCCCAACTTATTTCACGACTTCAAGTCCCATATTTCTAGTTGCTCATCAGGTACTCAAAACTAAATAAATCAATACTTTTAATGTGTACAAAATAAAATTTATTTATTTGACTCTGCTATAATCCATAATGCATATCCCGTGCATTATAGTCACTATCAATTAAGCATGCTCTGTGTTTCTGATACTATACTAGGCCTTGTAAATACCAAGATATAAGATATGGTTTCTATCCTTAGTAAATAACATAATTCCTACTCTCTGGCATAGTGGAGAAGACAGAAATAAACGATTTAGTTTATTTTGATAGAGCTAAGTTCAGATTGCTATGGGTGCCTATTGAAGACTTAAGATGATGATATTAGATGAATTTCTGAAAGGATGAAACCTAAACTATGTCCTGAACGAAATGTAAATCCCCAACAGTGATTGAAAGAGCAACAGTTCTTGTTTGTTTTTTCTTTGTGTGCTCTCCAGTTCAGACTATTTAACAATAATGTTCATTGTATGTATGCATCACAATAACCTCTAGAACCGTTTTTCGAAAATGAAATGCCTGGCCCCAACTGAAAATCCTATTTCAGCAGGGTCAGCTTGAGACCAAAACTATTTTATTTTTCCAAAACTCCCCACTTTAAACTTTGGCACTGACGTAGAATGTCACTGATTGGTCCCCCGGTGAAGAGAACCAAAACCAACTACAGAGAGGAAGATTTCTTCTGAACATGAGAAAGCACTCCCTGATCATTAAATCCTGGAAAAATACATGGCTGCTCTCATATTGTCTTGGTCCATTTGTGCTGCTATAACCAAATACATGAGACTGGGTAATTTATAAACAATAGAAATTTATTTCCCACAGTTCTGGAGGCTGGGAAGTTCAAAATCAAGGTGCTGTCAGGTCTGTGTCTGGCGAGGGCTGCTCTCTGCTTCCAAGGATGGCCCTTTGTTGCCGTGTCCTCTGAAGAGGATGAATGCTATTTCCTCCCATGTTGGAAGAGATGGAAGGGGAAAACCTGCCCCCTCAAAGCCTTTCAAAGGTACTAATTCATTCATGAGGGCAGGGTCCTAGCTGCCTAATCACCTCCAAAAGGCCCCACTTATTAATATTGTTGCATTGGGGATTAAGTTTCAACATAAATTTTAGGGGAAACACAAGCATTTAAACCACAGCACATATGTTTACCTCTTTCGTGATATCTTTCAAGATCTTTTCCTCAATTCCAAGGACACCATCTGTGATATATCTCTATCAATACCCTATTGATACCCTTATCTCTTATGTCCACCTCCTCCAACAGATAATGAGCTCCTTGAGAGCAGGGGTTTTTGCTCTTTCATCTTTGGGATTTCAGTACTAGGCAATGCTAGGCATACGGTTAGATGTTCTGTGAATGTTTATGCATGAACCAGTTAATGAGAATTACTCAACTGAACACTGGCTAAGGAACATTACAGGAAAATGTAAGAGCAAATATAGAGGTCAGAAAAACCATGCTTATTCCAAGGTAGAACGCAAGGATGGGTATAGCCAGAGAAACGTGGCTGGAGAGACAAGTGTAAACCAGATTGTAAAGGGTTTGGATCTCATGCTGTTGTCTTTAGACTTTACCCGGTTTTTAGCCAAGTTTATCAAGGTTTTTCTTCCTCCTACTCCTGTTTCTCTTCGGGGGGTATTTAATTCATGAAAGGAAGACATTTGGTCTCTGGCCACTGACAACTGTTCATGCTGTCATCTACTGAAATGCAGAGTCAAGCATAGCTCTTGGGATTCTAATTAGGTCAACTAGATAAATATTATTACAGCTCACTAAGAAAGAAGATAGAGGAAAAAGAGTGAGTCTGAGAAGTCAAAATAGAGAACGTTATCTTTGCAGGGCCTTGGTAATAATCAGGAGATTAACTCAAGTAGGCAAACGGGCTCAGGAGAAAGAGCTAAGCTGGTGATTTTGGGGATTCACCAACAAAACTCCTGGCAAAGATAGATGCTCTATAAATACATGTTTCAAAAACATTGGAAATGATGGGAATGTAAGTGTATAATAATAAGATATAATGGCTGAAAACAGAAAGTTAAGAAACACCACCAATATATTAATATATAAAACAGGTTAAGGAAGCATTGTTCTTCAGCCAATATGTAGGAAAAGAAACAAAGAGATAGTGGTGTTCCAGAAACCAAGATAGCAGAGAGCTCAAAAAAGATGGATTAATTACCAATATCGAATAGTTCAATGAGGTCAAGCGAGATAAGGAATAGAAATTATCTGGCTTATAAAGCCACAGAGACATCACCAAAGATCTTTGCCTAAAAAATTTTGGTGGAGGAATCTAAATGGAAACCAGACTTCAAAATGTATGGAAAGCAAATAATGGAAATAGTAAGTGAAGACAACTGTTTTACAAAAAATCAAAAGAGTAAAAGGAAGAGAAGAGATAGGTTTGCTACCAAAGGAAAAATTAGAGTGAAAGTTTGGTTAGTTGGTTGCACTTGGAATTGAAAAACGTAATTTTTTCACTAGTTAGTTTGTTAGTGTCAGATATTCAGTTACACTCATCACCGATATCAAAATCAGTTGCTAAGTGCTGTCAATTCCTTCCTGTAGCAGTTTTCACATTTCTTTCATTCTTTTGACTGTTTTGAAGTACAATGCCTTCTTAATCTTCCTTAAGTCACCTTGTACAGCACTCTTACATTAACTTACCAAAGTACTGCTTTGATCATGTCACACATTTTTTTCAGTACTTCCCTATTTCCTATCAAATAAAGCAAACATTACTTTCACTTACGTAGAGAATACAAAAAAACTCAAATTGTTGCCAGCTCAACAGCTAAACTTCATTTTTGTGAGACTCTGCCACTGTTCACTATCATGGAGATAATATTCTCCCCACTTTGTCCACTCACCCCCATTCCACTCACCATCTAAGACGTAGTCCAGACATCATCTCAACAATGATGTTTGCTTTGATCTCCTCAGGTGGAAGACATCCCTCCTTCCTGGGAAATCTCACGGTCCTGAATTTTTAAAGTTCTATTACATTTTTCACATGCTGTTTGTGTTGAAGTTATTGGTGTCTTTAAATCTCCTATGAGACAGTAAACCACTTGAAGATTAAAAAAAAAAACACGTGTCTAGTATATCTTCTAGCCGTCACAGAGCCTTACACAGTAGATGTTCGATAACACCAGTAAATATGGAATCTATTTGTTAGCAATGTTAGTGCAAGAAAAGTAAAAAAAAAAAAAAAAAAAAAAAAAAAAAAAAAAAAAAAAAAAAAAAAAAAGCAGGTGCAAAAGAATAAGACAGAGCTATTTTACTATGAATATCTATTCAGTAACTAAGACATCCAAATACCTCTATAATTATTATCATTGTGGCATTTCACGGGTCATACAAAAAGAGGCTTCTTAATTAAGGCTGTAAAAATCCATTTAAAAATGAATTCAATATACACAAATAATAATAACACTAATAGTAGAGTTTCCAACCTACACTAAAAACACCATGAAGCTGTACACTCTGAAGCAATTCTGTACCTTATGGCCAGTGCTAGAGAGCTACAGTGTCCCGCTTGCTTCTTACCCTGAAGGAGTGTAGTAGTGAATGAAGATTAAGAACAATGGTCCTAGGCCAGGCGCGGTGGCTCACGCCTGTAATCCTAGCACTCTGGGAGACCGAGGAGGGCGGATCGTCCTGAGCTCAGGAGTTCGAGACCAGCCTGAGCAAGAGCGAGACCCCGTCTCTACCAAAAATAGAAAGAAATTAACTGGACAGCTGAACATATATATAGAAAAAATTAGCCGGACATGGTGGCACATGCCTGTAGTCCCAGCTACTCGGGAGGCTGAGGCAGTAGGATTGCTTGAGCCCAGGAGTTTGAGGTTGCTGTGAGCTATGCTGATGCCACGGCACTCGCCCCAGGCCAGAGAGTGAGACTCTGTCTCAAAAAAAAGAAAGAACAATGGTCCTGTGGAGAGTTTTTGAACTAAGAAGTAATTGCAATTGGATTCAGCAAGTAAGATTGGAACTAATTTTATGTCCAAAATACTGTGTTGTTACATAGTATGGGATAGGAAGAAGCCAAGCTACAGGACCTCCTCAAGAGTCTTAGAGTCTAATAGGAGAAACAGAAAAGCGGTTGAGAGCATGAGATCCAGCTTCAAAAGTCCATCCCCAAAAGTCCAGCCTCAAACTTAATATGTCCAGGGAAGCCACCAGAAACCCCAGTCACTGCCCTGCTGTAGTCATAGACCAGCTTCTATCTCAGAGCGCCATGGCCACAGAACCTCTGCCTCAACAGACAGGAACCAGAAATCCCCTTTTAGGTAACTCCAGAGTCTTCAGCTCCAGCTCCTCAGCCTGCAGAGCTGGGCCCTCCCATGCACTGTGGCTGCAGCATATTACAGAGAAAGAGCCAAGCTGCCTCCTCCTCCTCTTCCTCCTCCTCCATCCTGCCAGTATTTATTCTGTCTTCACTCCTTCCATACTATACTAATGCTCTTCAACTCAGATTTACTGCAGATCAGAGCTGTTCAGTAGAAATAATAATTCCATTCAGGAGAGCCACATATACAATTTTAAATTTTCTAGTAGCCACATTTTTTTTTTTTTTTTTTTTTGAGACAGAGTCTCTGTTGCCCGGGCTAGAATGAGTGCCGTGGCATCAGCCTAGCTCACAGCAACCTCAAACTCCTGGGCTCAAGCGATCCTTCTGCCTCAGCCTCCCAAGTAGCTGGGACTACAGGCATGCGCCACCATGCCCGGCTATTTTTTCTATATATTTTTAGTTGTCCAATTAATTTCTTTCTATTTTTAGTAGAGACGGGGTCTCAGTCTTGCTCAGGCTGGTTTCGAACTCCTGAGCTCAAACAATCCACCCACCTCGGCCTCCCAGAGAGCTAGGATTACAAGCATGAGCCACCGCGCCTGGCCTCACATTTTTTAAATATAGTGAAATGGGCGGGGTGCAGTGGCTCATGCCTGTAATCCCAACACTTTGGAAAGCCATAGCAGAAGGATCACTTGAAGCCAGGAGTTTGAGACCAGCCTGGACAACACAGTGAGATCCTGTCTCCACAAAAAATAAAAAAAAATTAGCCAGGAGTGGTGACACACACCTACAGTCTCAACTACTGGGATGGATAAGACAGGAAGATTGCTTAAGTTGGAGGCCACAGCCTGGGCGACAGAGTGAGACCCAGTCTCCAAAAAAAAAAAAAAAAAAAAAGTACAATGAAATCAATGAATTTAATTTTCATTTTAATAACATTTAACCCAATCATGCAACATATTTGTATTTCAACATATTATCAAAAATTATTGAGATATTTTGCATTTTCGTACTATGTTTTAGAAATCCAATGTTGTATTTTATACCTATAGTGCATTTCAATTCAGACTAGCCACATTTCAAGTGCTGAAGAGCCACATGTGCATAGTGACTGCCGTAACGCACAGCACACATTTAATACACATGGGGAGACTGAGGCAGCAAAAGATACTCAACACAGTGCAGTGGGCCATGACTGCCTTGTTCACCCTACACCACCTCAGTTACCAGATTCTGGCAAGCACGTGTGGTCCTCTGAGCCCTGCCAGTGGAAATCATCTTTAGGACCTGAAGGTCCTAAATAATGTCAAATATGAACAGTGATACTGAATATCCTTCTTATTCTTGATTCAAAAAGAAGTGTGTCTAACATTTTCCCATTAAGTGCAATATTCTCTCTTGATTCTTGGTATATACTGTGTTGTATTCCTATTCGTAAGGCTTTTTTTTTTTCAATTGTCAATATGCTTTGAATCTTATCAAATGATTTATGTATTCCTGTTGAGAAAAAAATCTGGATTTTTTTTTCCTTCCTTAATGTAGCAAATTTATTAATATACTTTCCAATGTCAAGGCAAACTTGAATCTGGAATATAAGAATTTTAATTTATATTTTTTGTATATTGCCAGAATTCAGTTTGTTGATATTTTGCTTAGGATTTTTTTTTCATCTATGTTCATGAGTAGATTGGCCTGTAATTTATTTTTCTTTTACTGCCTTTATCTAATGTTGATATAAAGGTTATTTCATATTATAAAAGAAGGAGGGAGTATTCCCTGATTTTGTATTGTCTGGAAATTTTTATATAACTGAAACGATCTAGTCCTTTAAAAGGTTGTAGAATTCATTTCTAAAATTGCCTAGGTATGATGTTTTCTTTGTGGAAAAACTACCCAGATTTTCTACTTTAAAAAATCATAAGAAAAGACAGACTCAAAGAAATGCGACACTAAAGATACAGATCTAATTGCTGTAAAAATATAAAAATTAAAATTGTTAAGGAGGAACAGGAAAGAAGAGGTTGTGGGCCCTGAGGTAAGATTTGAAAGATGATAAAGGAGAACAGGGTGGAGCTGGGCAGAGGTGGAAATCCTGGCAGAGCATAGGAGCAAGATAGCAAAAGGATCAACTTGCGGAATATATCCACAGCGGAGTAAGTGGTCCAATCTGGGTGTGCCGCGTGGAAAAAATATACAAGAATATGAAGACAGGCTGGGGTTTGATTTCAGTGCTCAGGTGTTTGGGCCCAAGGTTGTCAAAAATAATAGATCTCCTTTAGCTTTGTTTTTTAACAGAGATAACAGAGATTAGAGCTGCCTAATATTGTTATGAATCAACATGTATTATGTTCTTTTTGTCTACTTTTCTCCAACTCTTCTAAGTTTATAATTTCTACTGTGTTCTGAGAACAGAAATGCTCTGAGGGAACTATGCAATGGCTATATCACATCCTGAGTGCCTTTGCCTTTTCAATTTTATCTGAAAGGAGAGAGTCAGGCTTAGGGTTAACCACTTATTTCCTGGAAGAAACAATTAATTTTCACCCTACATAAAAAATAAAATGGAAAAAGTATAAAAATTTAACTAAGATTTGCTTTATTACGACTTTACATGACTTCTGTCCTAGTCAGTTTAATGTTAGAAATTGCTATAAAATATTGTGATACATAAAGAATGAGATACGGGGTCCTGGCCCAGGAATTTAGCAGCTTGATAACTCTGGGGGAGCAGAGCTGCAGGAGAGCTACAATTTATTGACTACTGGTATGTGCCAAGCACTAAGTGTTTTGCATATGGAATGTCATTTCTCCTTACAATAACTCTATGGGTTAGATATTATGATTCCTCCTGATGAATAATGTAGCTTAGATTCTGAAATGTGTACAGTCAACACAATCTTAAATTTTAAAATAAATAAATGGTATTTTTTCAAAAATTTTGTTGGATAAAACAGTGTTTAACAGTTTATACAAGGTCATGCACATACTACTTGGCAGACACAGAACTGAACCCAAGTCTCCGATCCAATGACCATGGTTCAAAATATGCTTTATTGAGTGCAACGTGGTTCATAAAACACAATGTTGACTAAAATAAAGGGGTGATTGTTATCTGATAAATCTAGTTTTCTTGTACAGCTACGTAAACTACTTAACTCAGCACTAGACATATAAAAAACAGTCAATAACAGTCATTATTGCTAATATAATTAATAATATTGATTAATAAGATAAGTCTAGCCGAAATAATAAGCAGTAAAATTTCCATTATAAAAATTGAATTACTGTGTTGGGATCACCAGATGACCATAAATTCTTCGCTTTCCTTTGGAATAAAAGAGCTCTGGGGAGAAGGATCTATGTGAAATTGATACGGAGGCTTTGTGTCTGCTGCCGAGACACAGAAAGGGTTAGTGCCAAGGCATTCTTAGGAAGAAAAGTTCAGAGTATTTGTTTTTCTTTCTCCAGGCTCAGATTTCCAGAGGCCCCAAACATAAGCAAAAGAAGGGGGGAAAAAAAAATACAAAGTTGAAAGGTAAGGTTTGGATAACGTGACTCATTTGTTCGGAGAAAGAGTTCGAGTTCCAAAGAGATAATGGGAAATGAGCACCCTTGAGGACTGGGGCAGTCAGAGAGGAGGCTGGGCTGAGCTAGCTTTTTTTTTAAAAGACCTGTCTATTAGGTTAGAGAAGCCAAACAGAGATTCTGATGGCAGAGAAAGCTTGTAAACCAAGAAATAACTCAGAATCGGTCTGGAAGCCCATGATAGTGACACAAATAGAGAATGATACAGTCTGATGTCCTAACCAGATAGCAGCCAAATTTGAGTATTCAATACCCTGCCAAATGATAGTAAGGTGGAGGCTTTAAAAGTACTCAAACTAAAATAAACAGTATTTAAGGTAAAAATCATCGTGGTCTTATTAGGTGATGTTTAAAAAAAGCAAAAACAAAGGACAAAAGCAAAGCTGTATCTTGGCCCTAACTCACTGTGTGTATATCAGCAGAAGAGCAAGCAAATAAGAAGTAGAAAACAAATATAATTAATTAATAAAGAAGAAATAATAACCAACACCTCCAATTTGGGGAAAAGGTACTTTAATGCCTAATTCAAAAGAATAGCAATAAATACAAACAATGAAAACATTTTACTCAAAAGAAAATTATTACTTTTAATAACATTGGGGAATAAGGAACAACTAGGTAGCAAAGTATCTAAAGAGAATTAATTTTTAAAAGCAATTCATTAAGGGACCCAAGGAAGAGGATCTCTCATTTAGTGCAATCTTGTTCCAATTGAAAGTTGGAATGTAACATTTTCCACAAACTTAAAAATAATCTAGTAAAAAACATTTAAGCATCGTATGAATGCAAGGCACCTAATTCATTTTCCTCCCCCTTAGAAAACTGCCAGGCATGGTCTCAATTATCACATGGACTAATGAAGGGCAATGACCCTGGGGGGCAACTCTACCCTGCAAGATCATAGTCAGCTAATATGAGAAAGCAGATATATTTAAACTTTTCTCTGAACACTCCTTAATTTTTTCTATTATATTCTTTTTTTTTTTTTTTTTTTTGGAGGTGGAGAAGGGAGGTAGAATTTGGTTGAGGGACACTTTCTGAGTGTTTTATGCATTATTAATTTAATGAGATCAATACCACACTGTCTTAGTCTAGGCTGTTATAAAGAATACTTAGACTGGGTGACTTGAATTTTAAAACAATGCAAGTTTATTTCTCACAATTCCGGAGGCTGGAAGTCCAAGACTGAAGTGCTTGCAGATCCAATGTCTGGTGAAGGCTGTCTTTTTTGTTCACACAGGGCCATCTGCTCCTTGCATCCTCATATGGTAGAGAGAGATCATCTCTCTCCTATCTCATAGGGGCACTAATCCCATTAACAAGGGCTCCATCCTCATGACATAATTACCCCCCAAAGTCCTTGCCTCTAAAAACCATCACATCGGGAGTTTAAACATTAACATATGAATTTTGAGAGAACACAAACAGTCCATCCATATCACATAGCAATAACTGTTGGAGCTCAACTGTATCTTACGAATATTTTCTCATCTCAGGTTGCCAGAGGGGTAAAAAAGGAGGAACCATGCTACTTCCTGTTCCTTAACTTAAAATCTTTGTCTTCACCTCCCCCAGAAGCTCAAAAAGTCTTTTTTCCCCATCATTGATTACACTTTAAAAATTATTGCCCTCATTTTAAAGGGCACTAAAATGCATAGAAAAAAATTCTTCCCAAACCAAAAAGAGTAAGTATGGAATTTGTGAATAGTACAAACAAATAATGTTACATATCCATCAGCAACATGGACATGAATGGAAGGAAATATACATGGGCAAGAATAGAAAACGTGTATGTGCCGTGTGATGGAGGGGTGAACTTATGACGATTTCGACATGGTGCCATTTGATCTGAGTCCTCAAGGAAGACTATTCTTTATTACAGAATGTTCTTCCTTTAGCCGAAAAGATCACCAATTCAACCAACTGTGTGCTATTTTAGAAGGTTTGAGCCAGAATTGGGGCAGGGAGGAGAATGGAGACATCTACATAGATAAATGAACTGCCACAACAGATTTTGCAACCAGTGTTCCTCCTCGTCAAAAAAGGATCAACATACCGCATTTTCTTTATCTGTTCATCTGTTGGTGGACACTTAGGTTGATTCCATAGCTTGGCTATTGTGAATAGCACTGCAATAAACATGGGAGTGCAGATATCTCTTTGACATATTGATTTCCTTTCCTTTGGATATATACCCGGTAGTGAGATTACTGGATCATATGGTATTTCTGTTTTTAGTTTTTTGTATGTTAAGTGAAATAAGCCAGGCACAGAAAGACAAATACCACATGTTCTCATTCATACGTGAGAGCTAAAACAGTTGATCTCAAAGAAGTAGAGAGTAGAATCGTGGTTATCAGAGGCTGGGAAGTGTAGGGGAAAAAGAGGGATTGGTTAATGAGTACAAAATTACAGTTAGATAGATGGACTAAGTTCTGGCATTCGATAAGGATGACTATAGTTAATAATTTTACCATATATTTCAAAATGGCTAGAAGAGAAGATTTTGAATGTTCCCATCACAAAGAAATGATAAGATGTTGGCTATGACAATTATCGTGATTTGATCATTACACATTATAAACATGCATCCCATGCATATGCACAATTATTATGTGTCAGTTAAAAGTTTTTTTAAAAATAAGTGTGATAGTAGTTAGAAAAGAATGAAATCAGTAAGAATTGGAGAACATATAGGAAAGAAGTTCCGTGCACTTGCACAAAAGGGAAAGACAAGAAAATTCAATTTGTTCCCCCAGGAACTTTGAGTAGCTAAAGTGAAGGGCTTGTTTTGAAGAGTAGAGAGAAATAAAGTCAGGAAATCAGGACGAGGCCAAAATATAGACACTGCTTTCCACGAGAGAGTTGTAGCCTGTCGGGAGTGGAGAGTGAATTTTTTAAAATTTTTTCCTGTTTACATAAGAGGAAATGCCAATGGCAGATGAACTACCTGTAGCGGTAATGTGAATAGGAGTTCGAAATGGGGAGACTTTCGAGCAGGAAGGTCAGATGGAGGCGGTAATGTAGGGGAGAAAGAGTTAGGAGAAGAGTGGAGAGTTTTTACTGTGTTACAGAGATAGATTCAACCAGTTTTAGAAATAAACATTTGTTTTTTAATCTCCATTTTAGTTAGCTAAGATTTGTGAATAATTTTCTTAACGGTGAAATTGAATCACCTTGGTCAGTAAAGATTTACCAAATTATTACATGAACCATAAATACATTAAATGAATTTCTATATTATTATAATAAATAAAAGACTTTTTGCTCTTAAATGATGAGCAAATATTGAGCCTTTTTAAAAGATCAAAACTTCAAATCGGCAAACTAACGATGGAAAGAATAGTTATTCAAAGTTTGCCTGGAAAAGCGATATGCTAGGAAGAGAGAGTTACAGGTTCTCATTCAACTGTAGAATTTAATTAAAGTGCCCTCTTAGATGTCTTGTTCATAAATAATGAGCAGTAGAATCATTATTTAATTATACAATGTATTTCTTAAAAATGTATAGCCCACCCAATCTATAAGATTTCAAATAACTGATCAATGTAATTATATATAACAGGACTGGGAAGGAGGGGGAGAAGAAAGTTAAACTCTGTAAAAGAAAAAGGCTAATAAATAGGACCAAAATGCGGGCTTACATTACTCTTTTAAGTATTTAAAAATAAGTCCTAAACTTCCTGGAAGCCAGTTATTGTTTTTTAATATTGGAAAAAATTCTGTCATTGGCCTTTCATCTTAAATCCTCTAAAATTCTCTCATCAGCCATTTCATTTTAAATTCTTTATAGTCAGAATTTTTCAAACCAAAAATCAGATACATTCAATTGGATTTTCAACCAGAGCCTCAAATGACATCTAAGTTTATCGCATTTTCTACTAAACCAGTATCCTGTACTGACTTCTTTGAAGTGCCTATTAATGGCATCACTATTTTTCCAAAACACAGTGCATTATGATAAATATGCACTATCAAAAAATAAGACAATAGATAAAAAACACTGATATAAGTACCATTAAAATTATAGCTATAGCTATAGACATACTTTGAAACATTTTCTATACATGCATGCATATCATTTTATTTTTGATAATATATTTCACATACTATTCTGTGACCTATTTCCATTACTTAGCAATAGATTGTGAATTTTTCCATGTCCAAATATTAATATATAGATTTATATCTTCATTTTTGATGATTGCATTCTATTTTCTTGAATAAATATATAGATTTGTTCTAATTTGCTACCTCATAAAGCTTCAGGAAATGTTTTGTATATACATTTTCACATGTTCGTCTGAATAGTGCCTCACTTATTTTTAAAGGTGGAATCCTGGTTAAAGGTATATTGCATACTTTTGATTTTACAGCTTTTTGTATACATTTCCAAATTCCCTATCTGGAGATTTGGCTACCTTGTATTTCCACCAACGGTGAATGAAAGTGTCTCTTTACAAAGATGTGGGTCTTTGACTGATACTTTTTATTTTTTTGTTGTTTGTTTCTACTTATATCAGTGTTGATTGTAAATTCGTATTGTCTCAATGAATCATTTTATTCTTTCTTACCATCACCATTATGTACCCATCTACCTTACATCTTACTTGGATGATTGCAATAATATCCTGACTGACCTTCAACTTTCAATTACTTGCTCAGCATGATGGTGATGTCAAACGTGGGATTGTTTACATGAGAGGCTGGAGTAGTGAAACCTTTGCTTTTTGATAGTTTAACGTACATAAAGTGTATATTTAAAAAAGCTTATCCTGTAAGGATTAAAAATATAAAAGATTGAACTAACACTAAATAATTAAAGCATGTGAGCCAGGAATATCCTGAAGACAGTTAAAGCAGTCTCTGGAGAAGAGTAAAGATATTGATTCACTTTAGAATTCATTGACTTTAGGTTGCATGTTTTAATTTCTAGGCTACAAATTAAGATAATATTGAGCAAATTACCTTTAAACCAGAGAATGAAAAAGGTAAAATAAGGTGAAAAAGGGAAAAATTGATCTGGAAACAAGAAGAAAAGAAACATGGAAAAAACACAAAATAGTATAGCAAAAATAAATTAAAATACATCAGCAATTACAATACATTTAAATGGATTAAGTTCACCAGTGAAAACAGAAAACTATCATATTAATTGGATTTAAAAATCAAGATATATATTATTTATGAGATATCCTAAAATTTAATGAACCAGAAAGATTGAGAGTAAAAGGATAGAATGAGATAAATCATGTAAATATTTGCCTCAAAAAAGCTTAAGATGCTCTATTAATAACAAAGCTTAGAGCTAAAAGCATGATTTGACATAAAGAGATTTACTACATAATAAATGTTTTGATTAACAGGAAAGATAAATACTTCTAAAATTTCATGCACTTAAGATAGCCACATAATAAAGCAAAAAAATTGAGAACACAAAAAAAGAAATGGAACAATCACCAAGCACCAACATGGTGGGAGCTTTTAACATATATCTCTCAGTGAATAAATCAGTCAAACCAGAAAGGATATGAAACATTCAAAGAGCACAATTAACAAGCTAGATCTAATGTGATTATTTAGAACTTTAAACTGGTAATTAAGGAATATACATCCTACTAAATTAAACACAGATAATTGGTCATGTAATAGGCCATAACTAGTCTCAACAAATTTTTAAATATTGGTTTAATACAGAATACATCCTCAGATCAGAATGTAATTAAATTAGAAATAATCGTAGATAAGATCAAATGTTTTACATTGTTATTTTAAAAATTGTAATATACATCTCAACTCATAAGTCAATAAAGAAATTATAATGGAAATAATCTTATATATTGAACTGATATATAATGAAAATGCTATCTAAAAACTTGTTAAATACGCAAAAAAGAATTTGGAGGAAAATGTACAGCATAAATGCTCCTATTATGAAAGAAGAAAGGCTGATAACTAATGCACTAATTATATAAATTAACAGATTAGGTAAAAGAAGAGAATAAAAAAAAACAAAAAGAAGGAAATAACAATAAAATCAGAAATAAATGAGCTATAATATAAAACTAAGAAAATGGAGATGACAAATAAAGCCAACAGTTGGTTCTCCCAAAAGACAGTTAAAACAGACAACCACTTGAGAGAGAGAGGGAGAGAGAGAGAGAGGAGAAGGCTGGGAGGGAATGGAGGGCAGGGAGGAAGGGAAGATGAGTTGTTCAAGGACAAAGGGGATCACGTCACAGGGAAAATATGCTGGAATTCAGAAAAACTTCCAGATTGAAAGTTAGAGACAAAATTATTTCAGTTGTGAGATACCAAGCGTTAGCTTCGCAATGAGGCAAAAGCTACCTGTGGTGAAGATGTCATAATAAAAACGAGTCAGGCAAAAGAATAGTGTTTATCAAAACTTCCTTGAGTCATCTCTGCTACTAATTCACATTCCAGTCTCCTGATTACTGAGAGTGCTCTCTGGGACTGACCTCAGAGTCCTCCCCGGTCACAGCATTCAGAACATCCTGGAAAGTTTCTCATAATCCTCTCATGGCCTCCCACTGATAACACTTGCTTCCCAAAAAATTCTCAGATCATAAATTGAAGCTATCAACCATCCATAGTAGCTCTACAGAACTCAGTTGCCACTGATCTTGGCCTTTGCTTTATGTGGGATTTGATATTAAAACAGGAAAATTATTTTGAAAACTGGGTAGGTGACTTTTTGAAATGGTTCAAAGGAAGATATATTTTTATTAGGATCCAAATTAGAAAAGTAAATGAAGCTGGAAAAGTATTATTCTCTTCTCTCTTCTTCTTTTCTCTGTCTTCTATATTAGAGACAAAGCAATAAAGAATTAACATTTTTAATTATAATTTAAGGTCAAATTTCACTCTTCTCCATTTTGTAATTGAAAAAAGTGAGAAAAAGGGGAATATAAATGGCAAAGTATGTCAGAGAGAAATGATCAACTATCATAACATACTAAGGACTTTTATATATATATGAAAATATAACCTAACAGAAAAATTTATAAAAGATATGAATGATTCATAATAGAAATATAGATGGACACTAAACATGATAAAATCTTAATTCCTAATAGTAACTGAAGAAATACAAATTAAAATAGGGTATCATTTTCAAGGATCGCATTTGATTAATAAAAATATCCAATATTATCCAGACACTGTTTCTGATAGTTAAAATTTGTCATATAGGGTATTCTTAAAAAGTTTATATGATGAAAATAAATAATATAATTAAGTTAAGTTATGATTTATTTAATATTTTTAGTTTATTAATTCTCTTTGAAATTAGGCTCATATCCAACTGATTACTTGATACTCAAAACTCAAACATATCCACAACTAAGTTAATCTTTCCACCCAACTGTCTCCATTCCCCACTCTCCCCATCTCAGTTATAGATACTCTATCTTCCTAGTTGCTCAGGTCAGAAACTTTGGCATCATTCTTTATTTCACTCCCATTTCCAACATGAACAGAAATTCTGGTGGCTGTACCTTCAATATCTATCTGGAAGGTGACAACCTCTCATCATTTCCACTGCTGGTGCAGTAGTCCAAGCCACCATCATTTCTTCTTATTGCAACAGCCTTTTACCTGGTTTCTCTGTTTCTACTCTTGCATCCACACAGTCTATTACCAACCATTCAGCTAGAGCAGTTTACCTTAAAATATAAGTCAGATCACATCACTCTTCTGCTCAAAAACCTGCTCTGGCTCCCATTTTACTCAAATGAAAAGACAAAGTTCTTGCCATTGCTTCTGCATCAGTTAGGGTAAGCAATGATATAATAGTTTACTGTTTTTTTAAAAAAAAATCATGAAGACTATCACAATGTCACAATGTGATACAAGTTGGTTAGTTCTCCTCTGAAGAGTGACTCAGGAACTTGGACTCCTTCATGATGTGACTCTGCTCTTTCTTAAAGCCATTATGGAATGCTCTCTGGATGTTCTCCATCCAACTGACCACAGGAGGGCGGGGGAGAGGGAATGGGAAGAGAGGGGAGAGGAGGAGAGACGAGAGAGAGAGAGAGAGAGAGAGAGAGAGAGAGAGAGAGAGAGAGAGAGAGAGAGAGAGAGAGAGAGAACTGAGGAGCTGAGGATTTCACTGAAGGGTTTAGAGGCCACATTTAGAAGAAGCATGATCACTTCTGCCTGCATTCTACTGACAAGAATTCATTACACGTCCCTTCCCACATGAAAAAGATGTGGTAAACACGTTATTGTCTGCCACAGACTACAAGTCCTACATGATCAGGTCACACATTACATCTCTTCCTTCACCTACTAGGACTATCCTTGGTCGTTGTACTCTAGTCACACTCATTCCTTAGAGCTTTTGCAATAGCTCCTTCCTCTGCCTGAATCACTTTTCCCAAAAATACCGAGGCAACGAAATTTTTCACCTTCTTTAAGTGTTTATCCAAATGGCACTTTCTTACTGAGAGTTTTTAAACCACTAAATTTATAGTTGCACCCCATAATTCCAATCATCTTTTCCTTATTCTACTTTTTCTTTTTCCAGTGTATATATCATTTTATAATATAATTTACTTTTTTATGCATTTTAATATCTAGTAGTATTTGACACAAAATGGATAATCAGCGTCCAGTCTGCAATAAATGTTATGAAGATAGTTATGCTCTTATAGCTATAATCTTGTCATTTAAAGTTTAAACCTCTTACATCATTTCTGAAAGGTGTAATTTTTTAAGCTTTGTTAGATTAGCTAAAATTTTATATATTTTCTCACATGGAAAACAATTTGTTTTACTTATTTTTTTATGATTTCTGGTTGTTGATTTCTGATTTTATGCTTACTAAAATTATCATCCTATTCTCTGAATTTTTTCTAAATTTTGACTTCAACATTTAATTATCTAATTTCATGCTTTTATAAAGCCAGCAAATTTATGTATTTGTCTCTAAGTAAAGCTTTGGTTACATTCCATAATTTTTATTTGCAGTATTCCCAGTGTTTTATTTTCTAAATGATTTATAATTTTTAACTCCCTTTTCAGCAATATAATTTACTGAGTAAAGCATTTTTCAAAATGATTCAAATTGTTGATGTTAATGTATATTATTATTAAATTTTAGTTTTTCTGCATTGTGATCAGATAATGCAATCCTATGATTTCTAAATTTTTATCTGTTTTGTCATGCTCTATGATCTATTTATGCTTTATATTTCCTCACTTTTCCATTGTAACCAATATTTTCTAAATATTTCTTTTTAGGTGATTTCAAACATATGTAACCTATTGATGAGTTTATAAATGATTAGTGAAATACAAATTCCTCCAATTATGATTACAAACAAAATATTACATATTACCTTTCCTGTAGATACTATAATGAAATTTGTATGCTTTTTCTTCTTCCATGCATTACTTCTTCCAAATCCCTGTTATGTTCTCAACAATATCATCTGAGATTTTAGAAACAATTCATTACTGTTGCTATTTTTTTGGTATATTTCTCATAACATTTGAATTTTTTCTTGTACATATATATACTCATTTACTTTGTTTCAACTTTTCCTGTGAATATTTTTATAAAAATATATATTCACTAATGCAAACAAATACAAATTTAGCTGGATAGAGAAATCCTCCATCACAACTTTTTCCCCCAAAACTATAGATTTTGTTTCACCACCTCTTTGTGTTTAATATACTGTTCAATAGTTTTTTGGTGGAGCTGTTTTTTTCTTTATTTGAAGCTGATAGTTTTGTTTTGTCTCCTGACCAAATACTGGTGCACTACTTCTCTTATCTTCAAATTCAAAAATTTTACTAGATTTTGTCTTGTCAGTCTCTTCTCATTATTATTTCCCTTGTTCAAGGGAGATCTGTCAATATGTAGATTCCAATTTACCTTTCACTTAGAAAATGTTCTTCCTTTATTTCTTTCACTATTGCTTATTGTCTTTTTTTTTCTTTTTTTTTTTTTTTAAGCAATGATGTATATTCAGGTTCTTTTTACTGTTCTTCATGTTTTCTTTTTTAATCCCCAACCTACAGACCTTCCGTGAGAATCTAAATATCCTTCATTACAGCTGTCCTCAACTTTTTTGGCACCAGGGACTGGTTTCATGGAAGACAATTTTTCCATGGATCGGGGGGGCTGGGAGGTGGTTTCGGGATGGTTCAAGTGCATTACATTTATTGTGCAGTCAAATCTCTCTACTAACGATAATCTGTATTTGCAGCCTCCACCTCAGATCATCAGGTATTAGATTCTCATAAGGAGTGCACAACCGAGATCCCTCACATGCGCAGTTTATAGTAGGGTTCCTCCTCCTATGAGAACTTAATGCTTCCGCTGATCTGACAGGAGGCGGAGCTCCGGCAGTGATGCAAGCGATGGGGAGCAGCTGTAAACACAGATGAAGCTTTGCTCGTTCACCCGCCTGCCATTCACCTCCTGCTGTGCCAGGGATTGGGGGACCTCAGCTTCATTAGATTGATTTCAGACTATACTCTTTAAAACTTATAATGCAGGTTTTCATTATATTTGCATGCTTAATTTTCTTAGCTCACACAGCTAACTCCTTTTGTGTTTTTGTGTTTTTACCTGTTACTGAATCAGGTTTTCATTTATTCTCTATTTTCTTAACTTCCTGTCTTTCATTACTTTTTGAATCAGCTTGTAAGTATAGAGCTGTCAAATAAGGCTTTTACCCTTCTGCCAGGTCTGCAGTCACCTGGGGCCCGTGAGTCCTTGGATCCAGGTTCTTTTAAATGCCTTAAATTACAGTAGTGAAAGTGAGTCCAAGTGAAGGATTTCTTGCTCTCCCAATGGTATTCTTGCCTTCTGTGGAAGTTTTCTAGAATTCTCTATGTTAACCTATTTCACCAAAAGGAGAAATTTCAAATTTCGCTCTCAGAGGTGTCATCAATCTATAGCATATCAAGTATAAATTCCTGAAATGTTAAAGCAAATTTACAGCATTCTTCCCTCATTGCCAGAATTAATTCTAAGTTTCTCTATTATTTTTGTCATTACAAATCAGAATATAGGGCCGGGCGCGGTGGCTCACGCCTGTAATCCTAGCACTCTGGGAGGCCGAGGCGGGCGGATCATTCTGAGCTCAGGAGTTCGAGACCAGCCTGAGCAAGAGCGAGACCCCGTCTCTACCAAAAATAGAAAGAAAATTAATTGGACAGCTAAAAATATATAGAGAAAAAAATTAGCCGGGCATGGTGGCACATGCCTGTA